>JAUCNO010000841.1:227485-246987 GCA_032353835.1 Enteromius viviparus | reverse complement strand
ATGTGACGATCTTCATCATATTGCTTTCTGTGTGGTATTTTTTTTTTCTTTTTTTTTTTTCAAACTGTTTGATGTTGGGTTTGATGTTTTTAATCCACAGGATGAAAAAATCAATTCTGCGTTATCTGGAAATTCTGTAAGCATTGTGATATAAATATATAAACTCAAAATTCTGACTTCATTTTTTGCATCCAGACTTTCTTCGTCTGAATTCTGAGTTTATATTGTAAGTTCACATCACAATCTCAGTATCTTTCTTGCGGTTCCTCATTTATTTCTCACTATTCTAATTTGAGAAAGTTAACACTTCTCAATCCTGACTTTCTTCTCAGAATAAGTGGCTGTTATCTCATAGTCCTGAGAGCTACAAGTCTCACAAGTGCAAAGGAAAAATTCTCAAACGTGAGATCAAAGTTGTTCATTTTTTTCTCGCGTGGCTTCCAGTTAAAAGCGATGCAGTGCTTGAGGTTTATTTGGGAGCTGTAAGCACATCATACACCATCTGTCTGTGTGTTCTTCGGCTGCTCTTGTAACGTAATCCTGGACTGAACTCAATCGTCACACATCTGCCCTCGGAGCTTTGGTGAGCAGACAGCGATACGTTAATCACAGAGCTGAAGTGTGTGTGTGTGTGTGTGTGTTTTACCCCGGTGCGAGGGCACTGGATCTGAGCGTACCACTCCACGCAGTACAGACACACGTGCACTCCCTGACCGATGAACAGACATGTCCACATGATGATGTTCCACACCGGACTCTTCCGCTTGTCGTTCATGGCAAAGTTAAACACCACTGGAAAGATTGGAAACAGTCAGTGCATCTCTGCTGCTCATTAAACACACAGAAATCATTTATATTGTATTAGAAATAAATGTCTTGCTGCCTTGAGACTATGGCCCAATATTTGTTTGTTTATTTATTTATTTATATTTTATAGATAAAGAAATCCTAAAATGCACTGCAATGATAAATTAAATAATTAGTTAAAAAAATTAATAATAAGCAAAAATGTTAAATAAAAATAGTTGGTAAGACTTTACAATAAGGATAAATTTGTTAACATTATTTAACTAAATCATAACTACAACACACAACTAAACCTGTGTGTGTGTGTGTGTGTGTGTGCGCATGTTTGTGTGCATCTGTATGTTTGTGTGTGTCTGCATGTGTGTGTGTCTGTGCGTGTGCGTATGTGTGTGTGTGCTTATGTGTGTGTGTGTGTTTGTATGCATGTGTGTGTGTGTGCATGTTTGTGTGCGTCTGTATGTGTGTGTCTGTACGTGTGTGTGTGTGCGTCTGTGTGTGTGTGTGTCTGCATGTGTGTGTGTGTGTGTCTGTGCATGTGTGTGTGTGTGTGTGTGTGTGTGTGTGTTTGTATGCATGTGTGTGTGTGTGTGTGCATGTTTGTGTGCGAATGTTTGTGTGCGTGTCTGTGCGTGTGCGTGTCTGTGTGTGTGTGTGTGTGTGTGTGTGTGTGTGTGTGTGAAAATGTAAAGACCTGAAAATTCTCAGTCTCTGATGATTTATACAGATTTATTGATTCGTTCTGTAAACTACGGATGATTTATTCCTAATTTTAAATATAAATGTTGTCATTTGGAGCATAAAATGACAGTTGGTCAAAATAACAAAAAAGATGGCATCTTTACAGATATATTAACATTCATTTTTAGACAACATTACACCAAAGTTTGTCCTAAAGGTTCAGAGATCAATATTTGGTGGAATAAGCCAGATTTTCAATCACAAAAATGTTATTTTGACCGATAGTATTTTTAGAAAGGTAAAAAGCCCTAAATGACAGTAGTTTTATTTGGAATTTGGAAGAAAAGTTATTAGACTCTTTATAGAATAAAACAAACATTAACATTTTATTCAAACTCATAGAATCCAGAGAAACTGAGAATTACTCTACAGAGCTCACCAGGTGTTGAAACAAAGTTGCTTTGATAAATTTCTCACACTCACTCAGAATGCAATGTTCGTAATGTATTTAGTGAGTTTCTCAGCAGGATCTTCTGCTTTCTTACCACCGATGCCGGCGAATGTGCAGAACATGACCGGGTAGAAGAATCCGAAGCCCAGGGTGAAGGCATATTCATGAACTAATGCAGAAACGGCAAAAACAGAGAGCGTGGCGACCGATCGGAGCTTGTGTCCCGTCAGCTGAGGGACGCAGAGGATTTCAGCTCAGAATTATTCAAACATGACAAGCGTATCAAACATGAGATTCAGGAGAGTCCGTCCTCACCCTGAGAAAGTCTCTGTAGCCGTAGAAATAAAGCCAGTCGTGTACGACGATGTTCCAGGTGCGATAGTAGTTAGCGAAAGACGTCGAGTTCCACCAGTCCTTTTAAAGCAACGTGACATAAATTTGCTGTATGGAATATTATAAAACATTTCTGGATGTTTTATACAGTATATCGGTGCACAAACCACTGGCACTAGCCAACAAATAAAGATTTGCTATAAATGTGCTCAGATCAGGAGGAGTGTGTTTATTCATCAGATCCAGCAATGGATGTGAATGGGTGCCGTCAGAATGACTGTCTGAACATCAGAACAATCCACAGCATCAGTTAACACCTGGAGAACACAAAAGATCAAACCAATCAAAGCAAAGCTTTTTAAACTAAAATAATATGTGGCTCACATGAAAATCCAGTCATATAATTGTTGTTTCTTCTTGTAAACGGTGCTTGATCTGTGCAGATTTCTCTCCTGGTTCAGACCAGAGCACTTTTTCAATGGAGGAAGAGTTGTTTTCAATTATAGACCGTTAAAACATCTTAATGCAGGATTAGTTTCATCATTTGTCTGGAGTGCTGTGGATTATTCTGATGTTTTTATCGGACTCTCATTCTGACAGCACCCATTCACTGCTGAGCAAAAAAACTGAACTCCTCTACATCTGGAATGAGCTGTGGGTCTGGCTGAACTATTCCTTTGACCGAACGAGATTTCCACCTACTTTGTAAAACATCCGGTCAGCGAAGCGCAGCATCTCAGCGAAGGCGTTGAGCCAGCAGTGCAGAAAGGCGTAGAAACCCAACATTAATATGAGCATTCCTGAACGAGACAGTAAAGCACCTCAAATCTCAGTACTGAAGAGAGTTACTGAAGTTTGATGAAGCATTCACAGGAAGAGAAGAAAGGGTTTGGTATTGACTTTGAGCAGAGATATATAGTGCTCTGTACTGTTGGGTCTAATTCTATTTTATGACATTTTTTAATTCATTTAACTGATTTGTTTTCTAATGCTTACACTACCGTTCTATATTGTTTTTTTTCTGTTCTTTCTCCTTGCTTTCTTTGTGTGTGTGTGTATATATATATATATATATATATATTTATATAAATGCAGTTAAATTATTAATAGCATTCAAAATAAGGTTTAGTTTACACAATATATGTTTATTATATGTACAAATGCACACACATACATGTAATTACCTAGTTAAGTACTTAGTAGTAGCCATTGCACTTGAAATAAACATGAAATAAAATGTACTTATCATGTAACTAAGTAGCCTGTAATTACAGTTAGTAATGATGTACTGTAGATGTAACAGACAGCTGCTGTTACACAGATACTTACTGTAACCAAAAGATTGTTGCATATGTGTTGCAGACTTCAGAGTAATACACGCAGAGATAAGCTACTTTAAAGATCGTAATAAAGTATACTTGATGTGTATCTATACTGTACACCTTATCTAGCTGCACCTTCGTTTGTACCCATTAGTACACAGCCTAAATACATCTAATGCCTTTCTAATTACATAAAAATTACAGAATATTACACAGGCATAAGCTACTTACAATAAAGTGTAAATTGTACTCAAGTGCAAGTATTTGTGTAACAGACTCGGTGTGTAACATATGTCTAGCTGTCTGTTACATCTACATCATTACTAACTGTTCCATAACTTAGTAATATGATAAGTGCATTATATTTCATGTAAGTAATTAACTAGGTAATTGCTCTGTATTATGACACCTTAAAATAAAGTGTTACCAAAGTGTGTTTTTATATTAAATATATTTATGCATAATATAAATTATATAAATATACATATATGCATGTAAATACATGTGAACATTTCAGAATATATATATATATATGCATGTGTGTGTATTTATATATGCACAATAAAAATATACAGTATGCACACAGATATTATGTAACAAAACCTTTTGTGTGTGTGTGTATATATACAGTATCATTGCTCTTTTGTTTGTTCTGATTGGTTGATATAGTGTGTGTGAACTCCTGCAGAGGTGTGTGAGGTACTGTACCTGGAAAAGCGGCATGGAAGAGCGCCAGGATGAATGTGCGTGTACTGAAGGGCTGGTTGCTCTTGTTTCTGAACACAGGGATGCACAGCCGCACCAGGATGAAGTACAGATAGAACAGACTAGCCAAGATCTGAGCGGAACACAACAACCGGGATTGAAGGTCAGGGAATATCACAAAATCATATCTATGTGTTTTGTATTGTGACAGTTTGCATGCTTCCCTTTAAAAATAGAATTTCCTATGGGTTTATTACTCTCTAAATAAATCCATACACCGTCTGAGAGTATTACTGTAGGTTTAGATGATCTAACACCTGATAAAACTCATAAATTGTGTATAAAGAGCGCTTGGTAGATTACTTACAAATTATAGTCTGTTACTGATTACAGATTACATGACAGAAATGTCTCCTTAATCCTATCATTACACATTATGTAATCTGACTCTATTAATTATACACACACATATATATTATAAAAAGTTGTGGAATGTGTGTAAATATCATTAAAATAATGTTACGATTCAAAACACTGCTTCATATCTTTTTTCTTTTCTTTATGCAAAATTTACTTTGTTGATGCTCTTATTTAAATTTTCTGGTGAAATATGACCCAAATATGCAGTTACGTGAGAGACGGGTCAATCCCACCTTCAGAAAGTTCATGCCGACATAATTCCATCTGATGTACGGGTTTCTGAAAGAGAACAACAAACAGGGAGGATATTGATTTTTACGTTTGGCACGTTGTAATACAGTCGTTTGTCACAACAAGAGGTATTTACCGCGGATAAACCTCCCGATAGATCAGAGTCGGGCAGAACAAGAAGTACAGATAGCTGGAGAGAGAAGGATATCCCCGAGGTTCTGTGAGGAAACATCAGGGTTACAGAAGAAACTAGCATTTAGTGAAAATGCACGTTTTCTCTGATTTATCAGAATCCCGCTGTCGGTGGTGTTACCCTTCTGCGCTGTGTTTCTGAGAACGGCTGGTGTGGTTTCACGGATAAACGAGTAGCTCTTCATCACAAATCTGATCTGTGGAGGAAAAGCAGTGAGTAAACTACAGGCTTCATCTGCGTGTTCGTCTCTGTTTGCCTCTCAGTCTAAATGTATCTGACCGGTGCTGTCCGATAGACTGCTGACCTCTGACCTCCTGTTGATGTTGGTATTCAGCCAGTAATTTAGTGACCTATTTACTTTGGCAAAGGACTGCAGTCTTTGGTCAACTGGCACAAAGCATTGCTATAAATCTGGCAACATCTCATAAAAACTTGATTCATCATCCATTAATTATCTTATCTTATCTACAATGTATATTTGATTTAAATTAATAAATTTTGATAATGATACAATGTATTAATGATATTCAAATATAGCAGAGATTAAAAACCCTATAAATAGTCATTAATAATATTTAAATATTAAAATATTAGTAATTTTATTTAAATAATTAATATAATAATTCAGAATTTATTTATTTTATTTAATCATGCGGGATATTTCTCAATAATTATGTGTGTAAAATTCAAAATTATGGTTTATCTTTTTTTATGTGTGTAGATAGATACTATAAATAATAAATTATACATAAATTAATTAGTAAATACACACATACACACACACATATATAAGTAAAACGATGTAGATTAAATAATAAATAAATAACTAAACTAAATTAATTACACGTATTTTTATTTATTTTGATGAACCCTATATATGCACATTTTACATGTGATTTTATGATGAAAGGAATGGAGTAAATGAGTAGTGTTACTGGCAGACCTGTGTTAGTGTCCTCTGTACCTGTTCTAGTATGATGATGAATCGTGAAGCAGGTGGCAGCTGATAATGCAGGACCACATACACTGGAAACATTCCCAGCATGCTCGTCTGCACGACACACAGCGTTAGTGTTGCCATCACAGACACACACGTCTTCCAGCCCCGGCCGTGATTCAGTGAAGCCCAGACGCTCAGAACGTGGTACGGGCCGAGCAGAGTGTATAAGAACATGAGCGTCCAGGCCCAGACCACCGTCCCCAGCTGACCGAACGCATAATAGAACAGATCCAGGTCCAGAACCAGCCTAAACACACAGAGATGTTGGTTTCCGTGTTTTCTGGGGTCTCTCTCTTCATAGGTGTAATGGTGTTTCTACTGTACAGACTGTATGTCCTACACTGACCCTACACCTAAACCTACCCCTTACAGGAAACACTACACACTTTTACATTCTCAAAACAAAACCATTTCATTTTTTTTAAGCTTTTTGAATTACAGGGACACTGAAAATATCCTCATAAATCACCTTCATATTGTAATACCTATGTTATACCCATGTCATTATACACATTAGTGTCCTCATAAACCACATAAACACACACACACACAGACACACACCTGCCCTGGTCGATGAAGTCCACTGCTAAAGTGCTGATGATGAAGAGGAGGAGAGCAGCGATGAACATGTGATAGATGGTCCTGATGTGACTGATCTCAAATAACTCACTGGAGAGAGAACAAGTGGCCAAAAATGATATATTATATATAGTCTTTTTAACCATCTAAAGCCCATTTTAATATTTTTATGATACACCAAATCTTCTTAGTATAAATCCCATGGGTAACATATACAGTGAGAACAATATAGGTGCCAAGATTGATCCCTGGGGAACACCACATACAGAATGCGCTATAGAAGAGCAGAGTAGCGAAAATCTAGTGAGATAGGTAAGATAAGTCATTTGGTTGGTTGCTAGGGTGGTTCCTCTCCACTGAAAGAGTAATGAGTCTCTGGTGAGTAAGCAGCAGTATTAATACTCACTCCAGCAGAGAGCATCGGGCCACAAACACCTTCCCCTGATCCAGTTTGTGCCTGAAAACCAAGATATTGTATGTGCATTTAAACCCTCTTCACACCAGGCAGGAAGTGACATCACTGTAGCTGTGCTCACCTGTCATGGGTGTGTGTGTGATCCGGGTGTGTGTGTGTGTTTCTGTAGAGCGACTGCATGGAGTCTGCCAGTGCTCGCTCCAGAAGCTCATTCAGACGAGACTGAACGTGTCGCAGCAGATCCGCTTTCATCCTCTGATCACAAACACAGCGATTATTCTTTAGCAGTTATTATAGCTGTTGTTTGTTTGCTTGTTTTAGATTAAAGTATTAATAGAAGTAGGTTTTAGCAAAAGATTTTAATGATTTTGGCTAAAACTATCTAAAAGTTTGAGCCAGTCTAAAAAAGAATGAAAATATATTTAGTTCAAAACCGTTTTTGATACTAAGTTCATCTCACATTTTCATACAAAACATGATGATGTATTATTTTATATATATATATTTATTGCAATATTTATACATGGTTTATGCATGGGTTGAATAGAAAATATTTTTTTATTTTGCTATTAATATTTACTATTAATTATTAATTTGAGCTTTTGAGCTTTGTTAATATAATTTTACTCAAATGTAATTGTGTTAAATTATGATATTAAGCTGATTTGAGTGAAAATGTGTTAATTCATTTTTCTAAATTGTTTAATGAATGAAAGCTTAGAATAAAAAATAATCAATTAAATAATAATAAATAATTAATGAAATTATTAAACTACTAAAGTAATTTATTAATGTATTATTATAAACTGATTTAAATTTAAACGCATCAGTTTTACTAAATTAATTTAAAAAAAGAAAAAATTATGAATTTCATTAAATTATTAAATTAAGCAATTTTGTTATGTTAAATTAATTTTTAAGCTGATTTAAAAAATAAATTATTTATGTATTCAATTATTAATTTAGATGTTGTTTTAAATAATAAAAAAATAAGTCTGTTTTGGTTTTTTTCCCGCATACATTTTTTCCCGTTTAAATCTTGCTAACTTAATGGCACTACAACAAACACAAACATTGCATGAAAATATTGCTGTTAATACAAGTCATGATCTTAGAAAGTGTCTTACCTCCATGTCTTCCCTTCTCAGTGTTATATCGCTCATATTTGTGTGATTATCATCTGCAGACAGACACAGACACTAAATACAGTAATAATTCAGACTAGCGGAGCAGGAGGAAGTCAGACTCACTCTGTCTGATGGAGCCGTTCTCTGCTGGACGCTGGTCTTCTGTCCGTCCTCTGCGGCGATGCACCGCTGTGTTACTCGTGTCACAAGTTGACATGACTTCTCTGTCTGTTTCAGTCTGTCAAAGTCCAGGTGTCTAAGACTGAAGAGTTCCAGTCAGTCTAGAGATGCATGTGGAGAGACGCTGATGGTTTGGAAGCTCCTGTATATAAGTAAATAAAGATATATAAATAAATTAGCTTATATATACTTTTTTAATTTCTTTTGTAAAGTCACTGAAACTCTTTCATGGACTCTTTCTGCTTTTGGAGCAAAAGTGAGCGCAAAAAAGATTTGTTACAATAAATTGTGTGTATTTTTATATATATGTTATTTTTGGGATAAAATGCACACATTTGTGTCTCTGGAGCACAGCAGCAGTCATCAGCAGCAGACCCAACTGTATGACTCAAAATTATACATATTTCTTGTATTCCAAAAATCAAGTAGAGCTCATGATCTGTGAATATATTTTGACAAGTTTAAAGATGATTTTCTCAATATTTAGATTATTTTGCATCCTCAGATTTCAGATTTTCAAATACTTGAATCTCAGACAGATATTGTTGGATCATAACACCAATGGAAATATGATTTATTCAGCTTTCAGATACATCTATCTTTCTACAAACTGACCCTCATGACTGGTTTTGTGCTCCAGGGTCACATGTTTGTTCATATACACTCTAAAACCTCATGTGACCTTTTGACCCCTGCTGAAGTGAGCTGACCTGAAGTAACCTGTGTTCAAGTAAACTAGGTTACCCAACTGAATGTTAACAGTGCTGATGTTTGACTGAGGACGGATTGGTGACCCTCAGTAACCTCTGCCACTGTTCTGCGTGTGTTTACCGTGTTTGTATCTAAGCTACTGATCGCTCTGCTGCTCACATGTGACCTCACTTCACAGATAAAGCAGTGCCATGAATAACCGGACTGAAATATAATGAATATTAGCAGGAATGGCTGATAAATGATGCTGATAACGTTGGGTTTGTCACACTGACCGATAGAGACAGAGTTCACATCTGAATAAAATCTGTTCATCTGGGAATCTACCTTAATTGTCTTTGCAATTTTAGTCAAGAAATCATCAAATTAATAATATTTTTTATTGAAATAATTAATTGTGCTTTGTACAGTTACACTCTTATTTCCCCCAAAAATCAACAAGAAAAAAATTAATTACTTTAATATGGAGAAATGCTTTACTATAAATGTTTACTATGTTTTTAATTTATTATATAAAGATTATTCTCAATGATGAATCTCTTACTGAACTTATAAAATTGTACTAATCAAAATAATAATAATAATGGCACCAGGATACATAAACAGTACAATTAAAAATATAACATTATTATTATTATACATTAGGGAAATGTGATTATCATCAAAATGTCAACAAATATCAAAATATATTTGTTTCATTTTTTAAATATGACGCGGACCGGTTTTTGACTAGTTTTGTAAGATATACCCTTATTAATATGTATTAAAAGCAATAAAGTCTCACCAGTAGTCTATAATATTTACATTAACATATTCCGATGCCTTTATCAAAAGGGTTTTACAAATGAAGACAACAGAAGAGCAATGCTATACATGTGTTATAACAATCTCAGTTTCCTTAATACATGCTTCTATAATAAATCAAAATAAAACAAATCAAATAGAAAATCTATAGAGCAAGCTATTGATAGAGGCCTTTTTGCTTCTGTTATTTGTATAATAAATAAAAAGAAAACCGATAGAATACAAACAGCTAGTGTTATAATCGCCTGTAGTCTGTATGAATATGATGTGAAGGTTGCTGTACTCACCGAGTCTGAGTGTGTCCGTGTCTGAGCTTTGCTCTGTATGTCATCAGCTCTACAGCGGTATCGATCTGTTTAGATACTCCGTCTGCCCTGCTGACCCTCAGAAACCATCCCTCATTATACATCAGTTCAACACAATCACTATTACTCCTGCTAATCACACGCACTTGTTGACCTGCTTAGACTTCGCCCCGTCCTTACATTAACTTTATCGCTCCGAGAGATTGTCATTATTTTTATTTGTTTATTGCTAATATTAAATAACTAGTTCACGCTATATAATAAAAGAATGAACCATTGACCTAAGTTCATTATTTCAGTATTATATTTATATATTGTGTTCATGGACTGGATTCTCTTTTCTGTTGTAACAGCAAACAAAAAATATTTATCCAAAGTCACCATTGACTTCCATAGTATTTTTTTTCCTACTGTGGAAGTCAATGGTGACCAAAACAGCCTGGTTACAAACTTTCTTCAAAATATCTTCCTTTGTGTTCGGCAGAACAAAGACATTCATACAGGTTTGAAACTAGTCTAGAGTGAATAAATCATATTGTTTTAGTTGGTGTAAAAATAACAAAGGAATAGCCCACATCTGTCCACGAAACAGCTTTTTACTTTTTTTAATTACAGTTCCTTGAAAAGAGGGGAGGTATTAAAGAGCTCAATTCCTTAACCTTTCCTCCAACGTAAAGATAAGAGTGTTCACTTTCAGCCACTTTAATATGTTTTGGTCAGCAGCTAAAAAATATACAGTATATGGACCTAACTGTACTTGTATTCATCGATACGTGCAATAAAAAAAAACACTTAAGATCATGGACTGGATTCTCTTTATTAGATTTTTAATAGCAAGTTAGGCAACAGATTAACTATAATGAAAAAACACAGGTGTTCACAGACTGGATTCTCTTTATAGAAAGTTCTGCAACAGTCGGTTTGTCCATCATGCACTACAAAAACCAACCACAAAAAACTGATTCTAATACATCCTTTCATCGTGTGCACAGACATACAGATCCTCAGCAGTGTTATTCACATTGAGATGTGGCTTGAGAATCTCTTTTAAACAGCTCGAGATCTTATGTCTCTGTATTTCCCAGAAGCTGAAGACCGATGGAGAACGAATCCATTAAAGCTCTGCATGAAGTCTTCACGGACTTTTAAACACGTAAAAAAAGTCAAACAAAAAAGCAGCACTTTAATTAAAGCCTATATAGAAATTTAATTTAAGTTTTAAAAAATATAATGCAATTTGTTATATATTCATTTACTTTTAATTTGTATTAATCTATGGCTAAAATCTGTTCCAGAGACACAAGTATTTTTCTCGTAGTCTGACTCTGTCTCATCCTGACTGGCAGATCAGGATATGTAGAGGTCAAAGGTCAGACTCGAGGCATGTCATGTGACCAGAGGTCACACGTTTGTCTCGTTTGTGAGTTTAGAAATTGTAAAGGTGGTCATTTCTCAACTGTGTTCATGAGATTCTAGGAACAATGCGATCTTTAGAATTGTTTGTGTGTTTAGTTTTTTATCATCCTAAATATTTAATGTCATATGTTTCTCTCTGGAGTTGGTAAAATAATAGTTATTTTCTTTATACAACGATACTAATAACACAAATAATGCATACAAATCAGCGCATACTAAACACACCGGCCCACAAAAGCTATTCCGTTGTTTAAATATGAGTATAAAAATAGTTACAGTTACATAAAAATAGCTACAGAATTTCATCATAACATCACGTTAATGTCGACAATGACTAACACCATCACACACTCGGTTTCTGGGTCGTTCTCAGGAAATCTATTTATTATATGTGTCTTCAGGAAAAAAGAACTGATATTTTTATTATTTTATTGTTTTTCATTAGGATAGCAATATGCATGGCCACATTCAATAATGCCTAATGTATAGGATTATGTCAAATACATTCAGTTATTAAATTGTTTTAAAACTCTAAATTAAATTAATTTCATAATAAAAGTAATTATTTAATTTGGCCACATTTGTTAATGCCTTTTAAAAGGCTTATTCAAATTAAATTGAATTACTGACTTACAAACTTACATTTTAATTTCATTGTAAATTTAAATTAATAATAAAATGTATCATTTTAAATTTAATGTATTTTAAATTCTTTAATTATCATTTTAATTAATGTTAAGATTAATTAAATATTCATTTTAAATGAATATAAATTATTAAAATGAATTATTTAAATGTATTCACTCTGTTTAGTTTTTACTAACTCCTAATAATTACTGTGTTTAAAAAAAGAGTGATATTGGTACTTATAATTAAAATAAATGTTATAGTTAATTTCATAAATTGAAATTATTAAAATTCTTTCTCTGTCTGTATAGGTTATAGGTATAACTCCTAATAATTATTGCATTAATAAAGAGTCATATTGTAGTAATTGTTAAAGGCTCATGAAAAATGGTTAATTGAAAAAAAACATTTTGCTGAAAACTCTTGAGAAGAAAATGCTAAGTGAAAATGTTATTGTGGCAGAAATGATGTTGTTTTCTGAGAACGAGCCATTTGCTGATGACTGCTCGACCTCACGACCTCTTCTTCATCACTGCCTCTTCAGAGTCTCAGTCTGATCTTACAGGACAGATTAGAGCCACGGGATCATATCATCACTGGATCTGCAGGCAACATGCAAATATACAGAAGAGGAATCAGAAGAACAGATCTCCTGCAGAGAAAGAAAAGAAAAGCAGGGTGAATTTCCTCAAAGATCCTTGACTGGTTTTCCAGAAGAAATGCCTACTTATTCTTAAATCAAGAATGTCTTAAGTTTTCTTTTCTGACTGAGTTTAAGCTCAAAGCAATAAATATATCTTAATAGAATCAGAAAAAGCAACTTGAACAAGAAAAACAATAAGCATAAACTTATTAATTTATTTAATTATGAATTAATTCATTCATTTTTTGTTAGAAAACAAGACTTATTATTTTATATAGAATATTGTTTCCAACACAGAATAAAAAAAATAAGGTATTTTTTCACCACAAAGTTAAACATAAAAAAGGAAATTGCAACTTAATTTTCAACTTTTCTGTGACTTGCAATTCTGTTTAAATCTTGTAATAATATAATTGTGCAAGATTTATATATAAAAGTTTTTTCACCATAAAATAAAACTTAAAAAAAAAACAGTCTTAAGTCACTGGGGTATATTTACAGCAATAGCAAAAAATACATTGTATAGGTCAAAATTATTGAGTTTTCTTTCATGCCAAAATCATTAGGACATTGAGTAAAAATCATGTTCCATGAAGATATTTTGTACATTTTCCTTTAAATATTTCAAAACTATTTTCAAATAGTTGTGTCTCAACCAAATATTGTCCTATCATACATCATTGGAGAGTTTATTAATCTTTCAGATAAAAAAAAAGTACCATTATAACTGGTTTTGTGCTCCAGGGTCACAAATGCTATGTTATATATGAAATGCAGTACTTGTGGACCTGTGTTTAGCTGGCTTGAAGCTTGTGTTTGTGCTGGAGATGATCTTCTGGCTCATCATGACACACACTGCAGAACAAAACATCATTAGATTATCATCTTATTACAGTATGTACGGTACAGACACACACACACACTCACCTGTTCTCGTTCACATCTGTGCCGCTTCCTGCTCAAACAAGAATGAATACGCATTAAAGTTAAAATAAACATGTATATTTACATTTACTGTACTGTGAAATTATTAATTAGTCTGTTTATTTGGAAAACAATAGGGTCCCATGCATTTTACAGATTGGACCCATAATCTGGAAAGTATGGAAGCCTGTTTCTGCCACTAAATAAAAAAAAAAAAGGTTACTGTGACTTTTTTTCAGAATTATAAGATATAAAGTCATCATGGCGAGTTATAAAGTCCAATATTGAGCAAAAATGAAAATTTCTGATATGTTCTTATTATTCTGCAATTACAAATTTTTATCTCGCAAATACTTTATATCTCGCAATTACGAATTAATATCTCACAATTCTGACTTAACTTGCAAATCCGACTTTATATCTCGCAAATACTTTATATCTCGCAATTACGACGTTATATCTCGCAAATACTTTATATCTCGCAATTACGAATTAATATCTTGCAATTCTGACTTTTTAACTCACAATTCTGACTTAACTCGCAAATACGACTTTATATCTCGCAAATACTTTATATCTCGCTATTACGACTTTATATCTCGCAATTCTGACTTTATGACTCGCAATTACGACTTTATTTGTCGCAATTCCGACTTAACTCACATTTCTGACTTTTATCTTGCAATTCTGGCTTTATATCTCGCAATTCTAAGAAAAAAGTCAAAATAACCTTTTTTATTTTTTATAATATTCGATTAAATTTTATTCAGGTGATAAAAGTAAAGCACTCTGGACAGTGAAGTGCATTACCATTAGTTATGTTCAGTTTGCTTCCGTGTCTCTCTTCCTCTGACAGAGTCCTGTTAACAGAAACAGAAGCACATCTTCTACAGCAGTTTATATAAAAACACACACAATTCAGTCAAACCTGAGCCAGAAACATTGATGCTCACCTGCTGCTGAAGCTGGACTCAGTTTTTGTGTTTTGGGTTTTTTCAGAAGCGCTGTTGAACATGGCATTGCTGAACGTGATTGGCTGATCTCTGCTGCGCAGAAACATGTTATTGACAGGTAAGGAGGTGGGATAATGTCCTGGACGAATCGGTTTAGCTGAGGGGAAAACAGAATTAGAATATGTAATAATTATTATTCCATTAAAAATAGAACACTTATTTATAATATAATAAGTTATTTTTTTACGTTTTGTATTATTTGGTGTATTTGATAATTATTTTAGTTATTTAATTCATTATTTACACAATAATATTATTGATTTGCATGTGTATATTTCCAAAAAATATGTCTATATATTAAATCTATTTATATATAATATAAATTATAAGAATATATACATGTAAATATTTTTGTGTATTATGTGTGTATTTATTTACATATTATCTACACAAAAACTTTGGATGCAATTAATCACAATTGACAGCACTAAATAATACATTTGTTTATAATATTATAAAAATGCTATTAAATATATTTAATGCATTTATTATTAATGTAGCATAAATTTATAAATTATGTATAAATTTACTATGAGAGAATGAAATGTAACAAAAAAAATTATAATTTAAAAAATCTGGAAACTTCGAAAATCTAAATATTGAGGAAATTGCCTTTAAAGTTGTCCAAACAAAGTCCAAACAGAGTCATATTGTAATGTGATACTGACTATTTTTGGATAATATAGTTAATAAGATGCTGCTTCTCATGCAAAGTAGAGATGAAGCTTGAGATTGATTAGTTTAATGGTCCAGTTTAAACGGTTGTCTGACCGATGAGTGCGGCGTGAGGTCGTCGGAAGCCGTTTCTGGCCCTCATGACATCTTTGATTCGCTCCACCTCCTGCTGATAGCGCCGGCGGTCCTTCATAGCTCCTTCTTTGGCTTCTCTTAGTGCCTCTTCCAGCGCTCGAACCCGATCCACCGTAGAATGAAGACGCTTCTCCAGCTTCGGAAGCTCACAGCGCAGATCTGCGTTATCACGTACCAGCTGAGAGAGAGCGCAAAGTCAATCAGGTGAAAGAAGCGACATGAATGCGTCATTATACAGACATGTGTTCAGACAACTTTTTCACATTATCATGAAAAACATCATCAGGTCAAAGTGTCTGAGTAATTTTTGATCCCAAATTTAACTGGTAGAGCACTGTATGAAGAGTTTCTGTGTATAATATGGGTGAATGGTGTTCCTCAGGGATCTGTCTTGGGTCCCATATAGTTTAGTGTTTATATGCTTTCTTTGGTGCAAATCACTGGAAATATGGATTGGGGTATCACTTTCATGTTGATGATACCCAAATTTACATCAACTCCAAATCTGATCTTACTGTCACCTCCACAATCCTCTTGGGTGACGTGGGTGCACCATCATTTTCTAAAATTCAATTGTTCTTAGACAGAAGTTCAGAAGGAGACATTACATATGGGATCTCATATGTAACGTCGAAGTGACCTTGACTGAAGAGGAACAGAAATTTTTGTGTGCATATTCTAATGGAGATTTCTGACCTGTTTGTGAACTTTTGTAAGCTGATCCAGGTTGTTCTCCAGAAAGGAGATCTTCTGTTTCTGTGTGGAACAGCCTCGACTGTCGTCCAGCTCCAGCTCAGAGCTCTGAAACAGATCAAGACGAGATGAAGAAATACAATTTAATAAATAGTAAAATACTAAAATCAATCATTATTCAATGTGTTTTTAATTGATTTGTTTGTTTGTTAATTTATTGCATTTTTACATTGATGAATAGATCAATAAATAATTCCATTGTTACAGTAAATCATATTTTATTTTTTCATATTTAAATTAAAATAAATTCATATTATTTGTATAATATTTGTTTAATTATAAAATGTTATAATATTATAATTATATTCATAATATATGTATAATATATATCTGTTATTAAATATATTTGCTGTATTTTCTAAAATGTTTGTATAAATGTATATAATTTCAACAATATTATAATTCTATTTATGATATAGTATTGTATAATATTTGTTATTAATAATATACATATTTTATTAAATATTTTTAAATGTACAATCATATATAATAATATATTTTGTAAAATAAGAAATGCTTTATAAAAAATTTAATTTTTTATACATTAAAATATAATGTAATATATATCATAGAATTGAATACATGTAATAAATTATAATTAATAATGCAATAATATTTAAGAAAAATTGTTGTTTTTCCCACTTTATTTGTGTTTGTGTGTTTAAATGTGATTTATAAATATCGCTCTTTATTCATGTCATTGAATGCATAACTTGTTATAAAGTGTTACTGTTCTTTTTGTTCACCATAATCAGTCATAATTAAGTGTTTGATGTCATTTTACAGCAGATCAGTTCCTGTATGTATTTCCAGTCCCTCAGGCTCTTTATTCCTTGTGGTTGAGATGAACGCACCCGTTTGACACGAGTCGTCAGGTCTTGAACGAACAGCTTCCTCAGGTTATGGAGCGTCTGGAGTTCACGAGCCTTTCACAAACAAGCATGCAGGTGTGTCAGAAATCTCATTATTAATGTACATCATACGCAGTCTGAGGTGCTGTAGATACTCACGACGGTCTCCTCCAGACCCTTCATGTCCTGCCTCGTCTGCTCCTGACGCTCGTGAAGAAATCTGCAGAAACAGTGTCAGTCAAACCTTCTGAACAGTAAGAGGTTTTTAAAGAATTCTGTTCTGCTCACTGAGCCTAGATTTATTAGATCCCAAATTGATCCGAGTAGAATTATTTTCATGTTTCTTGGACAAATAGAAAGTTCAGAAGAACAGCATTTGCAGTATCTTTTGTAACATTATAAATGTCTTTATTATCACAATTTAAAGCATCTTTGCTAGTGCTGTCAAACGATTAATCGTGATTATGTTATTAAATATATTTATTGTATTATTTAGCATTTTTATTAAGCTATTTAATTCAGTATTTACACAATAATATGATTATAATCTAATGCTTTTAAATTAGTTTTGTTTATAATATATATATATATATATATATATATATATATATATATGTGTGTGTGTGTGTGTGTGTGTGTACTTTTATGTATACTGTATATAAATACATACATAGAGTATATACTTTTATAATATTGCACTGTATATATTTATATTAAAATAATTTACATTATGTCTAAAAGTGTTTAATATATAAACATACCGTTTTTCTGATGTGTATACTGTACATGCTTGTGTGTGTGTGTGTGTGTGTGTTTATATGTGCACAATTAATATATGCACAGTACACACACATTTATGTTAACTGATTAATCACAATTTGACAGCACAAGCCAGGATGCTTTAAACTGATCAAAAGTGATGATAAAGACATTTAAAACTTCTTATTCATTAGAAACCTGAAAATGTTCAACTGAGCTGTTTTCAGTAAATCAATAATAATGTTTCTTGAGCATGTTAGAATGATTTCTGAAGGATCAAATCACTGATGATGCTGAAAATTCAGCTTTGATCAAACTTTTTTCAAAAACATCAAAATCTTAAGCGTTCATAATCATTTTCCTGGTTTGAGTCGGTTCTCACCTGAGCTCCTCCAGCTGTCTGCTCTTCTCCTGTTCGCGCTTCTTCAAGACGCTGAACTCCACGCTCATCTGCTCCAGCTGCAGACCCAGCCTCTGATTATCACTGCACACATACACACACACACACAGCGGTTACACACACACACACACACACACACACACAGTGAATCAGAGAGAGTCTGTGAGGGTTTCTGACTCTTTGAGCTCGTCGAGGATCTTCTGTTTGTGGTTGATGTCGTCTCGCAGACGGCCGAGCTGCCTGTGATGAGGCTCTCGCTGAGCGTCTGTTTTCTGAAACACACACACACAGTCAGCATCAGACAAACATACAGCACATCAACCAATAAATCTGATGCTTAAGATTTACCTTTCCGTTTCCAGACATGTCCATGTCCAGTGGATTATCCTGAGTGCTTTCTGTGAACATGGAGACAATAACTTTACAATCTAAACATATCACATGTTTTTACAGACAGTGAAATATGTCTTCTTCAATAGCTGAGTGATGATAAAGTACTTGATGATAGAGTTGTGTGATTGATGAAGCCAGGCTTATGTGTGTGTGTGTGTGTGTGTGTGTGTGTGTGTGTGTGTGAGAGAGAGTGTGTGCTTGTACCTGTGGTCTTTAGTTTGGCGAGTTCTTCACTCAGACAGTCGTAGTTTTCCTCCAGCTGTCGTTTCTTGAGCTCCACGTTCTGCATGTATTCAGTCAGAGAGCGTATCTTCGCTTCATGCTGGAAACACACAGAGATTTTAGCATCTATGTATGTGTGTGTGTGTGAGTGTGTGTGTGAGTGAGTGAGTGAGTGAGTGTGAGTAAGTGTGTGAGTGAGTGTGTGAAGGTGCGTTCACACCGGACGCGAATGAAGCGTCAAGCGCGAGTGATTTACATGTTAAGTCAATGCAAAGACGAGAATAGACATCCTGTGGCGCGAATAGTACGCGCGAATGAAGCGAGTAAACTCAAAATGTTCACGCGTCAAACTGCGCGCAATTCGCGTCCGGTGTGAATGCACCTTAATGTAATCAATGTAATCGTGCTCCTTAGCATGGTGCTTTTGGAG
>JAUCNO010000841.1:211426-227385 GCA_032353835.1 Enteromius viviparus | reverse complement strand
CAAAATCGCAAATAAAATCGCAATCGCAATATTAGTTCAAAAAATCGCAATATGATTATTTTGTCCATATTGCACAAACCTAGTTAAAATTATTATTATTTTTTAAAAGTAGCTAAAATAGTAACCATTTACCTTAAAAGTAATTAGTATAATTTGTTTCGGTGTGTGCACATATTTTTTTTATGTGGCGAAAAAGAGGTTTTTAAATATGAATCATTCATTCAAAAGATTCATTCAAAAACACTGATTCATCCAGTAAATCTTGAGTGAGTCATTGAATCATTCCATTTATTAAATTTGGTTTAGTTGCTACAACCGTTAATAAATAAATTCAAAGTCTCAGTCTATCTAGAATTGTGCTCACAAGCAGCTCTTAATGAAGTCTAGTTTTTATATAAACGACTGGTTTTTCTTTCATGGTATTTAGCAGCAATTAAACGTTTAGCAAAAAGATACACCTAATATATATATGCTTGATATCCTAATGTTTGACTCCATTATTTAAGCGCATTGAAATCGAATATGGGAATCAATAAGAATTGGAATAAATACAATTCAAACGATACCCAACCCTACTGCACAGATATTATTTCAACTGAACTCAATGAACAATGAATCAAATCACAGAATCAACCTGAAAATTGAGAGTTTACAGTTGACTTTATGGTTTATCACACACCATTTTTCATATTTGTGACCCTGGAGATCAATATATAAGGGTCGATTTATACATCTGAAAGCTGAATAAATAAGCTTTCTATTGATGTTATGATAGGACAACATTTTTCTTAGATACAGCTATTAGAAAATCTGGAATCTTAGAGTGCAAAAAAATCGAAATATTGAGAAAATCACCTCTAAAGTTCTTCAAATGAAGTTCTTAGTGATGCATATTACTAATCAAAAATGAAGTTTTGATATATTTACAGTAGAAAACGTACTAAATATCTTCATGGAACATGATCTTTGCGTAATATCCCAATGATTTTCGGCATAAAAGAAAAATAATTTGACCCATACAATGTATTGTTGTGTATTTCTACAAATATAGCTGTGCTGCTGATGACTGCTGCTGTGCTCCAGAGACATTTAATACTGTACAGCTGCTTTGACACAAACTGTGTTGTTAAAAGCACTAAATAAATAACCAACAATACATTGCATGGGTCAAAAATCATTTGAATATTAAGTACAGATATTTAATAAATTTCCTACCGTAAATAAATCTCAAAAATGTAATTTTTGATTAGTAATATGCATTGTTAGGAACTTCATTTAGACAACCTTAATAACATTTTTGCACCCTCAGATTCCAGATTTTCAACATCAATGGAAAGCTTATTTATCCAGCTCTCAGATGATGTATGAATCTAAAGGTGTTGTGGTCCAGGGTCACATAAGTTCACAGTTCTAAGGGATTGTCCTGTTCTCAGCAGAAGGAGCCTGAGTTTCTGGATGTGTTGGAGAGCTGCTCTCTCACCTGGCTGACGGAGGGCCAGGTTTGGGGCGACGGGGTACAGCGGGTCACCGACGAGCCGCCCATCGTCCACTCGCCTCCGAGACAGGACGAGCGCCGAGGAGCAGAGCTGGAGCACCCCTCGTCCGGAGGAGACCTGCTTCCGCCTGAGTTCTTCGAGCTTCTCAGCGAAGGAGGTGTGGGATCGGTGGAGACCATGTACCACGTCTCTCATCACGCGCCTCCCTCGCCGTCTGCCAGCGAAGAGGAGGAGCTCCCGACCGTCCCTGACACCTCGTCCTGCTCTTCAGCGTCCCGCTCGCCGTCTCCTCCCATCTCCGCTCGCCCGGGAAAGAGAAAACGAGGAGGCGATAGAGCAGGAGGTGCAGGAGGAGGAGGAGGAGCGCCTTGCTCTCCGTCCCCTGGGAAGAAGAGCCGGCGCGAGCGAGAGCAGGAGAACGAGAGGAAAGTGCAGGAGCTGACGGATCAGAACGAGCGGCTCAAAGCCGAGATCGAGCGTCTAGGAGAGGAGGTGCAGCGGACGCGCCGGGCGCTCATCGAGAGACTCGTCAACACCAGGAGGTGAAGGAGCCCGGGGGCGCCGTGAAATGCACGTTTACAGAGAGATAAAAGACACGTGGGACTGAGAGGAGGTTCGCCGAGCGACTCCCGCCGAGAGAGAAAGAGAAAGTCAAGCTGAGACGAAAGAAAGAAAAGAGTGTGGAGCCCAGCACAAACACGGCCCGAATGCAAAGCATAGAAGAAGAAATCCGGTTATACTCGCTACGACATATGAATGATACAATTTAACAAACAGACAGCAATTAACTATGTTCCAGTTAAAAGAGGATTTGACATAAAGAAAAGGAAGCAGTAAAATTAAAATAACTAATGCATTTTTTAAAGTTGACAAATTGCAAATCAATGGGAAAAGAGCGATTAAAATATCGATTAACATACCAATTAAAAAATATTTTTCATAAAGAAAATGAAGCAGAATTTGAAATTTAAAAATGATTATTGCAATTTTTTTAACATTAAAACCCTAATTCTAAAATGCAAAAATGTTATTAAATTTTGATTTGTTAAAATTACAAATCAATTGAAGAATGAGGAATAAAATATCAAAAACAAATAAAAGGAGTCGTTTTAATGATGATTTAGAAGTTTTTTTGTAGCAAATTAAAATGACCAATGCAATTTTTTAAAGCATTAAAATAAGAATGAACGCAAACGATACTTTAAATGTAAAACTGAACAAACTACATCACAACTAAATGTAAAAATAAGATTTGCATTACAGCGAACAAATATGAAAATTGGATTTTTCATAAAGAAAATGCCTAAAATTTATTCATTTATAAAAAAACACTTCGATTTATTTGTAATATAATTTACAATACAGTTACAATTTAACAAACGTTATTACAAAAGAATAACGTTATAGCAATAAAACGGGAATAGGGAGCCTAGGGAATATCCTGTTTACAGTAAAAAGACTAATAATTCAATTCAATGCAAACATTACTCTTCTGTATAAATGCTAAAATGTAATGAATGACATTACAAATAGATTAAAGAATAAATTACAGCCATTAAAACGCAAAAAGCAAATTAGAAATGAGCGATTAGAATAGCAGTAAATTAAAACCACTTGTTTTTAAACATTTAAATCAGCAAAAATGAAGGACAGTAAGTTAAAGACGGACATGTTTTGCATTAGACTAATCAAAATGCAGCATGTCATTAAAAGAATAATTGTAATGCTACTAAAACCGCCTTTTTTCTTTGGCATTCGGGTGTTTGTGACCGGTTTTGTGGCCCGATAATAGCGCTGTAAAGCTCGCTTCAAGCACCAACGTTTATTAAACTACCCAAAGGTTAATCAACTTTCTGTGTAATTGAAAGCTGATTGTTCATCAGTGCCGAGGAGTCTTGAGGGAATGTAGCAGAGACGACGAGAGAAAAGGCAGAACTGCAATAATAGAGAAGAAGGAAGCCGATTGTATCAGTGACGGTGATTGTAGGTGCATTTCATTGTAACCAGCCTGTTTTAATTCACCTCATGTGTTAACGAAGGGCTTTAACCGTGTAAATTCACCCCTAGTTGACAGAGATTAGTAGCTCAGGACTGTTATAGTGAACGATTGTGAGCATTTCTCTCTGCAGCTCACCATCAACCCGAGGCCTCTAAGAGTGTGTGTGTGTGTGTGTGTGATGACGGGGAACTTATGAAAGGATGTCCGTAGCGATTTTGCTCTCACTTTCTTCTCTTGAAACTTTTCCAGAATTTTTAGAGCTTGCCATTTATAACACGCTCTCTGCCTCATGCCTATTTTTCTATACGTGTATCCCATAATCATCATAACCTCATTATTTACCCTATATTGTAGTTTCCTAATCTGACAATAAACTTGCATGCCGAATTACTGTATTAGAGTAGATACATTTTTATCTGAATTTTATTTAGCCTTACTTATTATGGAATTGTATTACTCTCATTTTGTTATTAAAACCATAAAATGAACCGAGTCTTTGAGTTTTTTGTCGTTGTGTTTATTGATTGTGTGAATAAAATACAGTTGCTTCAGAGGAACAAGAGACAGCGAGAAACATGGATTTTATTGCATTTTTAAAAAAGATCATTTAACAGACTTCATTGTCAATTTTAAAAAAGAATAGTTGTATTTTTATATGAGTGGGAACATAGTGCAGTAAGATTTCAGAAAATATTCCTGTATGATGGATTTTTTTCCTTTTTATTTCTTCTTTCCTTTCTGAGCGGCCGGCTCGGGGTTCTTGCCCTCTGCAAGAGACAGCTGTTTTTTCAGGTCCAGTAACATCTTGACTTCTTTGTCAATAACAGACTTCTCGGCTTTCTGAGCTTTTAGGCCTCGTACTTTATCACCCTGAAACACAAACACACATCGATTCATCACAAACCAGCGTTAACACACCAAAAACAACACGAGCAACTTCATTTAACTCAGCACTGAAAGACTTTAATAAAACGAAAAAATAATCAGAAAATATGATATTGCATTGTCAGTATGTTCTCGGGTCACGCCATGTAAAAATATGGAAATAAAATTACTTAAGAATTCACTAAAATTAGAGAAATTAATTTCATTAAAATAAAAAAAAACAATGTCATATATTAATATATATGATATTTTTATTAATATTTTAACAATAAAGAAAAATCAGCTACTAAAGCAAGATTTTAGGACAAAAAGGGCGGCACAGACGCTTAAATCATCCACTAGTATATTACACTGAAAAGCCAAAAACAAATGTATAATCAGTTATTTTCAGTACATTTATTTGACATATATGCACATAGGTGTGTGTGTGTGTTCGTACTTGTTCTGCCACTAAAGCCGTCAGCTGTTTGGCTCTCTCTGGATCTGCGTTTACATTCAGCGAAGCGTCTCTGGGTTTGGTCTCGACTGCAGCGCTGCTGGAACCCGGAGTCTAGAAATAGGGAAAAAAATCAGTTTCAAATACTGGATCGTGTGTGCATTTCTCAGAATAAAAACAAGGAAATCTATTAAAGCCACGAATATGACACATGCATTTGTTTTTCATGTGGTTAATTTAATTGTTCAGATAGCTAAACAATTATAAGGAATCATTTAATTAATAAAATCCTATGTTTAAAATGAAATATAATAATTACATTAAATATTTTTACTTCAAAACTGATTACATTAGATATTTTAATTGCAAACAAAAAATATGCATGCATTTATTTTTAAAAACTTAATTTAACAAATACAGGAAATACTTTTAACTATTCACAAAAACACATGCATTTTTTTAACATAATTGCATTAAATATTTTAATTGCAAACAAAAAGCATGCATTTATTTTTTTAATGTGTAAAAAATTGAATTATATGAAATAAAAATCAGAAAATCGCCTTTGGTAATGTAACGTGTGAGAACAATCACACAAACGCACACACGTGATTAATATGTTAGCACACGCTGGGGTTGAGCAGCTCTTAAATACACGTTAAAAGAAATCTAAAATGCGGTTTGTTGTCTTTCAGATGTTTTTCTGCTCAGAGCGGCCAGGGGCAGATTGTGTGCGAGTGACTGACAGCGCAGGGCTTTGATCCAGAGCTGCCGCTCTTTGAATATAGACATCATCACTGAATCGATTTCACAGTCAGTTCTAGTGAAAACGGAGACACAAAGCCGTGAGCACACAGAGCGTCACACACGTCTACCTTCGCTTCAGCACTCTCCTCTTCTGGCTGAGAAAGAGCAGATTAAATCACACAATCAGACAGTCAGTGAGGAGAAAAGCATGAAACCTGAAGCTGATTTTCATCACATCCATTAGTTCTTGCTGATATAACGGCTCTCTCATATCTTTTGTCCAGTGACTCTCCATAACTGTTTCAGTACAGCACGAGCATTTCTACAAATCATTTTATACAGCCATTTCCAACTGATAAATTAATGTCACATATACCTTTCTGTCCTTGTGTTTATTGATTGTATGAATAAAATAAAAAGGTTATACCAGAGCAAAAAAAGAAAAATGAATCGGAAAATACATAAATGATTGCATTTTAAAAAGGATAATTCAGAATAATGCTCAGAAACTGAACGCATTTTTAGACCTAATTCAGATCAGACTAATATGGAGCAGGATTTTTTAGTTATTTCCTAAATGAATGAAAAAATACATTACAGATTTCTTTAAATTTTAACGTATTTTTAAATTATTTTTTATATATATATATATAAAACACACACACACACACATATATATAATTTTTTACTTTTCAGAATTTTCAGGTCTTTGCACGTCGACCTGGGAAACACAATTGTGCAGTTTCTGCCTGAAACAATGATTAATAATAGATGAACGTTGTTTACAAACCTGCTGTCCTCCAAATCTCTTCCTCAGAACCTCGATCTGTTCGTTCTCCAACTTTTGAAACAAAGGACTGACCTGAAGGAGACGTCAGAAAAACTAGTCAATAAAAATAAATTTCCAAGAAAACACAAAAAAACCTAGAGTTCAGTTTGTTAAAACCTCTTTTGAATAATGCTGTACTTTTCACATTAAATCACCTAACATTAAAACAATAACGTTAAATGTTATTTTTTATAATACATTTTTATGTCTTTCAATTCAAAACACATTTAATACATTAATGTCATTTGTTATCCTCTCTACAGGGTGTACTTTAGAAACGAAATCTAACCAATCATTTAAAGCTGGGGCTCTCAGCCTTCTCCAGAACTGTGTCACTGCTTTAAAAGCTGTCCTTCTCAGTATTATAAAAAATATAACTCATCTTTACTGCAGCACAGGTTCTGAACCAAAAAGTGAATATTAAGTGTATTGAGCTAGTACCGTGCCGATGCGGTGTCCAGCGGGCAGCGTGCAGATGAAGGTTCCTGTGTTCTGCAGCATGGAGCTGACGGAGGTGGGCGGAGCCTGCAGCTGTTGTCGGATGGTGTGACTGATGGACGGCATATACGGCTCCAGAACCACCGACAGCAGACACGCTACATTCACCGACACGCCCGTCACCGTCCCCGCACGCCTCCTGCGGCACAAACACACGCTAGCATCACGCTAATTATCATGTAAACGCACCCCAACATCATGCTAATTATCAAGCATATGCAAGTTAACATCATGCTAACATCCCTCTAATTATCACGCAAACGCGCTAATTATCACGCAAACGCACACCAACACACAGGATTACCAGGCAAACACACAATGACATAACGTTAATTATCACGCAAACACACGTTAACATCACGCTAATTATCACGCAAACACACGTTAACATCACGCTAATTATCACGCAAACACACGTTAACATTACGCTAATTATCACGCAAACACACACTAAAATCACGTTAATTATCACGCAAAATCACGCTATTATCACGCAAACACACACTAAAATCACGTTAATTATCACGCAAAATCACGCTATTATCACGCAAACACGTTAACATCACGCTAATTATCACGCAAACACACTAAAATCGCGTTAATTATCACGCAAAAATCACGCTAATTATCAGGCAAACACACACAAATATCACGCTAATTATCACACAAACATACAGTAATTATCAGGCAAACAGACAATGACATCATGCTAATTATCAGGCAAACACACGCTACCTCGCGCAATCATCACGCAAACATCCTGCTACTAATCACGCAAACACACGCTACCTCACAAAAATTATCACACTAATTATCATGCAAGCATCACACTAATGTTCACACAAACACGTGCTAACATCATACAAACACACAATCTCCCGCCAACATCAGACAACAGCAGCCAGTTTCTGACACGCAATAATAAATATTACGGTAATTGCGAGGTTTTACCGCTATTCAGATTTTTGACTTTGTAACATGCAATTATATGTTTATATCTTGCAATTCTTATTATAAGATAAAAAAAAATGTAAAATTCGCAATGACGATTTTTATTTGTTCAATACGAACACAAATTAAGATCGAGAATTACTTTGTGCTCATAAAGTTTTGTCTTCTCTATATTAGAACGTTTCGTTCAGATGTTATTAGGTCACATGACTTGCCTGTCATCGTCTCCTCCTTTGATCTTCTTCCAGGGCTCGTTAACCTGGATGTACTGATTCCCGTGACGAGAGATGTTGAGGATGCACTTCAGAGCGTCACGGATCCTGAACAAAACAACATGATGAGACACACTTACCTCTTCACACGCGTGCATTATTAATATTCACATCAGAAATAAAGGCTTCTTCCAGTAATTTCATAATCAGGCTCCTCACTGTTTCTTCACTGGGTAAAGCAGGGTTACATATTAACTATTCAGTATCACCGTACTTACCTTGCTCATTGATTACACTAACAATTACGAACGCTTTTGTATGACAAGTTTTCTAAAATGTTATGTTTAAATATGCAGATGAGGCACAATCTAAGCGAACACGCACTAATTTGCATTTATTTCCAGAACAGAAGTCAAATCAAAAATGATTTTCTTGACATATTAAAGGTTTTTTCCAGAGGGGATTATGGATTTCTCTTTTTATCACTCCATTAATCAGAAAATACGGTCAACACGGATATAAAACAAATACATTTTCATGATGTCTTTATGCATAAAATGTTAAAGAAATAATGCGACAAGCAGCCATTCAGAATATAGATATGAAGTTTAGTGTGAGTGCTACTGAAATGGAGAAAAATAAAAATAAAGAATGAATTTAGGAAGATAATTTAAAATGAATTATTAGAAACTTTCAGAAAAATCTGATATTGTGCAAAATCATTTTTAGAATTATTTTTATAGACTTCAAACTCAAATATATATATATATATATATATAAATCATGTTTATTGTGTTAGCTGTTTTTTTTAACCAAGTGAATTGTTAAGAACTGAGGTAACTATTCATA
This sequence comes from Enteromius viviparus, assembly GCA_032353835.1. Classification (NCBI taxonomy): domain Eukaryota; kingdom Metazoa; phylum Chordata; class Actinopteri; order Cypriniformes; family Cyprinidae; genus Enteromius; species Enteromius viviparus. The sequence goes on along the minus strand of JAUCNO010000841.1, from coordinate 218,483 downwards.
TATATATATATATATATATATATATGCAAGTATTTATGTATGCATTTGTGTCGTTACTTCATTAACAATACATTTTTAAATTTTTTAAAATTTAAAAGTTTTTTATACTTTAGATACAGTATATTTTACATAATATATTTTTAATATAAAATAACGTCAATCTAAAATAATATTTTAAATATAAAAAGAAAATATATTTATGTTTGTTTTTTGTGTGTGAGTAGATATATATATAAAAGAGCATAATGATATTTTTATGAAATTGTTTAATTACTTTTAAAAGTTAATTATTTTTTCTTTTTTAATATTACATATATTTTTATAAATTTAACACACCTTTAAAAGTTCTTTCCACTATTCTTAAGAAGAAAAAAACACCTCATGAAAAGTGGTAGCTCAATGTCTTAGTTGGAGGATTTTTCAGCATCATTTTAAGACTGATATTCTGTGCTTTTCTTAGTTTGTGAACCACCAATGACCTGATATTTCCCACTAACTCTGATTTATAGAGGAATCACTGCCTGCTGAAATATTATAGAGCCGAGCAGAGCCAGACAAATGTCATTACAGGCTGGAAATCAGAGCTTTAATATTCGCTGATACTGAGATGACTGTGTGAGAGCTGAATCGTGGGTAACTGACCTGACTTTATCCAGCAGCTGGATGTACTGCTTGAGCTCCCAGCGGACCTGAGCGATGAGACGCTTATCATCTTCATTCAGGAGCATCTCAGGAACACAGCCGTCGAAGAACTTACTGACGAACATCCCAGCCCTGAGGAGACAGAGTTTTCTACCTAATCAAAAATAACTTGACTGCAGTTTGACCGAAATGAACTGGAACACAGGATGAAAAAACATGAGATAATTAACTCTTAATTTGTAAACAGATGCTGGATAGTTACATTTAATTTATATTGCATGCAGATGTTTGACTATTTGTGCATTTAGCCCAAGAGCAAGTCCTATGAAGATACTTTAATTTAAGTTAATTAATAGCATCAATATTTTGAATCAGCTTTTATTGTCATATTTTCCGTTTCTGCTTTAACTTTGAAAGTTTTAATAATTTTGTCATACGATTTTTAGTTTTTTTTTGTTGCATGTATAGTTTTGATTAATTTCCATTCTGGTTTCTGGTTTTAGTAGTTTTGTGTTTTGTTTGTGTTTCCTTTAAAAATAACAGAAAACAAAAAAAAAATCAGCAAATTCTGCCACATGTAAATGTTTATAAATGTGCATCGCACCTGTAAACCAATCAACTTCAAGCTCGAGGTTAAACTACATGAAAATGACAAATGCTGCCTTTTTATATTTTAGATTATTTCAGTTAAAGTTTATTTTATTTCAAGGAACAGAAATGCTTATTTCATGGTTTTAATTTAATTTCAGTTCAACTCTTCACTGAATAACTGATGGACAAGTGTGAATAAAACATGCAAACTGATTGAAATCTGATCAATTAAGATGCATAAGTGTTTACAGACCCAAGATAAACACGTATTTATGCACATTACAGCTAAAATAAGCTGAAGCTGAACTGAAAAGAAAACTTCTAGATCATAACCTCGAGGAAAAGGTTGTTTGTATGTCAGTGATTCTGTGGTTTAGTTCTGTGTGTGTGTGTGTGTGTTACAAATTTATACCCAGAATTAATTTAAACCTGACAATGGTGGATGTTCTCATTTAGAAAAACAGTCTAATAATACATAATGTTGTTTTTTTAATGTTTTCTGTTATAAAAATGTAGAATTGTTTGAAAATGCTTTTTTAGACTTTTAATCACTGCTGGATGGTGTAACTGATGACTGCGTCCAGAAATAATTCAATTAATGCAAAAGAAACAAAAAAAATGCAAATAAACAACAAAAAAAGCATTTAAAAATAAAAAACATGATTTTCCATGATTAACTATTACAGCAAACCTGAGACAGTGTGTGTGTGTGTGTGTGTAAGTGTGTAGGACACAGGATGATATCAAACTAATTCTGCCTCACTCTCCAGCAGCACAAACCTGTTGATGAAGTTTCCAAGGTTGTTGAGGAGCTCAGAGTTGTTTTTGAGAGCCATGTCGCTCCAGGAGAAGGCCGAGTCCTGACCCTCAGGCCTCAGATACAGAAGATAGAAGCGCCAGACGTCTGACGGGATCCCGGTGTCTTTAGCCATGTCACCAAACACACCGACACCACGACTCTTGGAGAACTTAGTGTCCTCGTAATTCAAGTATTCTGAACACATGACAACAAACGAACAATCATTATTATTATTATTAATCATTAGAATGTTTTTCGTCTGCTGTTTTTTTATTCATCAAGGATGACTTAACCAGATCAAAGAAGTCAGTAAAGACGTTTATAATGTTACAAAAGACAAATAAATGCTGTTCTTTTGAACTTTCTATTCATCTGTAAATGCATCACAGTTTTCCACAAAAATATTAGCTGTTTTCAGCATTGCTAATAATCAGAAATGGGCAGTAAATCAGTATATTATTATGATTTCTGAAGACTGGAGTAATGATGCTGAACTTCACAGAAATACACTTTAACACAGATTCACTCAGAAACAGATGATTTAAATAATAATAATATTTCACAATTTTTTACTGTATTTCTGATCAATTAAATGCAGTCTTGATGAGCAGAAGAGACTGTGTTTAATACGAAGGGTGTGTGTGTGTGTGTGTGTGTGTGTGTCGGGCTCTCACCGGTGGCGATGAGGTGATTCACCAGTGTGTAGTTGTCTTGAGCTCCGAGAAGTGAACAAGGGAAGACTACGCTGTGGAAGGGAACGTTGTCCTTCGCCATGAAGTTATAGAGCTCCACCTTCAGGACACACACCAACATCACAGCCTCAAACACACCGCTTACAGACAGAAGCGCTTGACAAAGACAATGTTTTACTACTCAACAAATGCTGGTATGACTGCAGCTGCACGGGTTTTAAAGTAGAAAATAAAACAATGGTTATTGGAGAATATACTGTTTTAGTCTTAGTGTCACATTTAATCAATGTTACCTGCTCTTTCTTTGCAATTACTTGTGAGAATTACTAGCAATTTCCAAATGAAAATTGTTAATGAATGAAAACATTATTTTTACATCATCTACAAACATGCAAATTCTTGTGTTACAATTAACATAAGCCTTTTATTATTAGAAACTGCTATATTTTTAATTCTAGTTTATTATTTTCATTTTTATTTTGTTGTGCAATTTTTCAGTTTTATTAATATTTATTAGTATTTTTTTATTAATATTTATTTAAACTTTACTTTATGTTGGTTTTATTTTAGAATCAAGATTAATTTTAATTTTTACATTTTGGTTTAATTTTAGTTAAAGTAACTTTTTTCTATACTTTTGTTTTACATATTTCAATAAATGTAGTTTTTATTAATTTTGTCATTTTCGATTTTAGTTATTTTAGCCAAACATCAAGTTAAAGTAAAATAAGAAATTATCTGAACATTTACGTTTATTATTTTATTTCAGTTAACATTTCAAGTAACAAAAATGACTGAGCTAATTATAATAACCCTGCCCCAAACAACCATAAACAATCTGAAGATATACGAGACAAATATGATTCGGAGGTTAATTATGACATTATGAAGCGATGTGTTATTGATCAGCACCTGCTGAGGATTCTTCCACCACTTCTCCCATTGGTCGGTGTAATTAGCGGTGATGGAGAGGTAGCCAATAGGAGCGTCGAACCAGACGTAGAACACCTTCACAGATGATTTCAACATATATTATATTATACAATATTAGAGCAATAACATCCTATACAGTGCTGGCCAGAATTGTTATCACTAGTATGGTTTTATGTTAGTTATTTTGTATCTCAGACAGACGGATGATGATCAGATCAAACTATGACCTCACTCCAGCAAACCAGAGTTAACTGACCTCAAAACATTTTTAGCTGCTGAAGACACTAGTGTTGTGATGATTTTGGCCAGCACTGCATCTAATGACTGCGCTCGTACCTTGTCCTTGTACTCCTCGTGAGGCACAGGTGTTCCCCAGCGCAGGTCACGCGTGATGCAGCGGGGTTTCAGACCGTCACGGAGCCATGAGCGTGTAATGTGCTTGGCGTTTGTCGTCCAGTCTCCAGAGCCTGTCGACTTATCAAGCCACTTCTCCAGCTCGTTCTCCAGCTACACACACACACACACACATTAGGTTTCTGTGAATTGTGGGGACTTTCCATGGACTTGTATTACTTTTCTACTGATCAAAGGGTTTTCTCTATCCCTGACCTAACCCTAAACCCAGCCCTGTTTGTGTTCTGATGCTTTGAGACAAACATCATTTACTACTGTTTTCCCTCGTGGAATGTTTACTATTCTTGTGGAGACATTTACACACACACACACACACACATCATCCAGGTGTGTTTATTACCTTGGGCAGGTCCAGAAACAGGTGTTTGGAGGAGCGGATCACCGGCGTCTCTTTGCACACCTTACACTGCGGATTCTACAAAGAGACATATATCACAGTCAGATATTAATATTCATCATGGATGCAAACTGATCAAAAGAACAGAAACGACATTTATGATTTTACAAATGATTGAAATATTTCAAATAAAGGCTGTCTTTTAAAATTTATTATCATGAAAAATTAAATGTATGACAGTTTCTACAAAATGATTGCACTGATAATAACCAGAATAGTATATTAGAATGACTTCTGAAGGATCATGTGACACTGAAGACTGGAGTAAGGATGAATTAAATTACTTAAATATTAATTAATATTATTCATTAATTAATAAAATATATTTTGTATTAATGTGCATCACAGTTTAACCATTCAGAAAACAATTATTTTGAATTGTAGAAATATTTCATAAGCCTTTACATAATTTATGATCAAACTAATGCAGTCTTGGTAAGCAGAAGAAGCCCTAATTGTGTGCATCTGTGTTGAGTGAGCGGCTTCTCGAACCCCACCCTGAGCTCCACTGCGTTGATCAGACGGCCACATTTGTCACACTGGTCCCCGCGGGCTTCTGGGTAACGGCAGAAAGGGCACTCGCCCTCCACGAAGCGATCAGCCAGAAAACGCTGACAGCTTTCACAGCGCAGCTGCTCGACCGTGTCCTCCAGCAGAAAATCCCGCTTATGCAGACGCCAGAAGATGTCCTGAGCGATCCTGAGAACACACACACAATCATTCAGTTTAAAACTCACAGATCACATCAGAAGTGACACATAATGTAAGCAATTCCATAATAAACATGGAGCTTCGTTTATGAGAGTTAAAATATTATATACAGATTGATTCAGCATGCCATCACAAGCTGGCTTTCACTGAATTCTTACATAATAAAGTCAAAAACAAATCACAATCAATTCATGCATATGACATTTGTTAAAATAAATAAATAAAATAAAAAGTTTCTGCTGACATATTGACAAATAAAACTTGTTTTATACAACTTATTCATTTATTATAACTTTAAAAACACTGCAAAATAACAAAATAAAATTTAAAAAGTAAAATAAAAGAAAATAAATTCAATGCAAAAGTTATTTGTAAAGTACTTTAAAAACAACTGTACACTAAACTGTTCTTTAATTTTATGATAAGAAAAAAACATCAAATAAACTAAAGGTTATAAAAAAATTAAATTAAATTAAATTAAATTAAATTAAATTAAATTAAATTAAATTAAATTAAATTAAATTAAATTAAATTAAATTAAAAATTGAAAAACCTCAGAGAAATTTAATTGATAAAATAACAAAGAAAAAAGAAACAAAAGCAAAATAAAAAACAAAAATTAAATACATTTTAAAAGCACTACAAAAACCAAAGTTAAAAATATATATTAAAGTAAATTCTGTTTAAAATCTACTTATAAAGCATTATTTATAAACCCAAGAGTATCAAGCTGCTGTAAAATATGAAGTTAAAATAACATAAAAAAGTTTTATGGTTTTTGTTTTAGTTTCATAACACTAGAAATCAATCTGTTGTTGATGTACGGCCTGTCCTCACTCAGTCTGCTGCTCAGTGGTGGTGCGGCCGAAGAAGTCGAAGTCGATCTGGAACCACTGGTAGATGTCAGCGTGGACGGCGTGGTATTTATCACAGATCTCCTGCGGCGTCAGACCCTCCTCACGAGCCTTGTTCTCCGTCGCTGTCCCGTACTCATCCGTACCGCAGATGAAGAGCAGATTCCAGCCGCGCAGACGCCCGTATCTGCAAAGAATCACAAAGAGGGTTTATATACAGTAAATACTGTTTTATTTATACATACATACACCGTACACAAACTTTACTTTGGATGTTTGACAGCACTACTTCATAGATTATTCTACACTTACCGGGTCAAAAAGACTTTAATAGTAATATCTCTATATTAAGGAATAATGAAAACATTTGAAGAGTTTACATCTCTCTTCCGGGGACTCGAGTGCATTATGAGAGTGAATGATGAATCTGAAGGTGGTGTTACCTGGCGAAGACGTCGGCGCTGAGCACACAGCCGATGATGTTGCCCAGGTGTGGCACATTGTTAACGTATGGCAGAGCGCTGGTGAGCAGAACGTTTCTCTTTCCTTCCTGAGGGAGACTGAGAAGAACACACAGTAACATCACTGAACACCGGCTGACAGGCTTTCACACGCAGTGATGTAAGAGAGCTGATAGTCCTACACCGGGTGTTTCCTCTCGGTGACTGCAGGAGAAGATTTGAGTCCTTCAGACCAGACCTGAGCAGCTTCTTCGATCTCCTCCGCTGTCATCACATGATCGCCGTCTTCAGCCTGACAAAACACAGTTACGAGTTAAACAGTGTACGCAACTATTATCTGAACGACTCACAAACATCTCGCAAAGATCATAAAACATCACAAGCATCTCAAACATATGAAGAATATCTTATAAATGGTACAAACATCTTAAGAACATCTTGTGAACACCTCGCCAACATCTCACAAATATTAACAAATAAATGTTTAAAAATAAAATATTAGAAACGGTAAGTGACAAATAAAACTAAAGTTTTTGTGCACATAATATATGTATGTGTACTTT
>JAUCNO010000841.1:179516-192939 GCA_032353835.1 Enteromius viviparus | reverse complement strand
TAAATTAAATTAAATTAAATTAAATTAAATTAAATTAAATTAAATTAAATTAAATTAAATTAAATTAAATTATTTAGCTAAGTGTATTACTTTTATAATAATTATTATTTATTTAAAATATAATATTTACTGTTACATTTTAAATACTTATTTAGTATTTAAACCGATTTAAATAAAGGGTTTTTTATGTTCTAAATGGTCACTGATGTTCAGAGATTTGTAAAAGTTTATGGGAACAACATTTTATCATAACATTAATACATTTCTGTGAAAATACATTTAAAAACTGTCCAAACATAGAGATTCTCTACAGGAGGTAGCAAAGCCTTGTTACATTAGTCAGGCAGGGCTTAGCAAATAGACAATAAAATGTATGTTAATCACTCCATATGACCCGAAGCTAAACTTTGACATGTAGCAGAATGTGCGGAAATGAAGGTTGACCTTAAAGGACGACAAATTCCATTCAGCTGTCAGCGACTCTCCAGTCTGTTTGTTCAAAGGCCAGAGGCGTCTACAAATAAGTCTTCTATTGTGTACATTAGAGACGTTCACATGCATAACTGTTTTTCATTCCCCATAAAGTTCTTTTAGGTTTTACGCAGCCAAAAAAAAGTAACATTTTTAAAACGAGATGTATTCATGAAGATTTTAAGTTCATACTACTTAAAGAGAAACTCTGGAGCAAGAGACATGCAGCAAACAGCCAATCACACTGAACTCGGAGAGCATCAGCGAAACATACTCACTTGGCGCAATTCACATTTTTTTGTTTTCTTTATTAAAAATACTGAAAATAAAATTATAGGAACATATTACATGAATTATAAACAACTATAATTAAACAGTACAAGTAGCCGCAAATCTGGCGATTATTCTTTGACTGTAAACTGCTTTAATTTGAAGCGGCAGATACGGGAGAAAGGACTTTGCTCACAGCAAATTGTCCATTTGGGTTTGCAATCTCGTCTAAAACCTGCTCAGGAGAAACCCGCTCAAAACCAACCCACGTTCATCACCGCGAAAACTCAGAGCATGCTCAAACTAAATCTGGGTAAAAACCAAAACCGCCTCTGCTCTTTATCTGCATGCGTGTGTGTGTGTGTGCGCAGGAGAACAGGAAGGGTGCTGGTTACGCTTTCAGAGCCACCACCCACCACACCACACCAGCTGATTTCATACTTTATTTCCACTGTTTAAGTTACAAAAAGTTCCCCATTTAGTATGTGCGACCTTAACACCCAGCTTTCAAAATGAGCTAAATGAATACTTTGAACCTATGACTGATTCGTTTCTTTGCGTCTGTGCAGATGGATTTGGTGTCCACCATCGGAGAAAGCGTGTCTCTGGGTGCAGCTGGTATTGTTTTCTGGGGCGAAGCTGCTTATGCCGGCAGTAATGTAAGCACTCACACATCACATTATCAGAAATAGTGTTTCTGTTGATGCTAGTTCTAAATTCTAATAATAATTATTACTTTGTTAATGGTGCTCCTATTGATTTATAATAACTGTATAAAGCCTGCTGTATCACATATACTGCTTTGTATTTGACGCACACATTATAAGGCCTCTAGTTTAAATGATAAGCCTGATCAAAACTTATACACAATATAGTGCATGGCACCTGACTGATAGTTGATACTTTTTGTAGCAATTTATTTAGTTTAATTGTACAAACATCCCCCTTTAGCTTATGTTCAATGTGTCATTATGCTTTGAAATCTTTACTGATATTTTTATAAAGTAAATGCAACAACTTATTACTTATGTTGTTGGTAAGATGAACACTTACTGGACTGACGACACATATAGATTATGTGTACATGATGTTCTATAAAAATCTTGTTAAAATATAGCATGTACTCAAAAATGATCATCATGTATTTGATGATTTGCCCATTTCTCCGCAGAGCATTGGTCGTAATACTAAGCATTTAAAGATCTATTTTGAGGAGATATTAAGTGACAGCTTATATTTCTATGCATTTTATGTAAATATCTGCTACACTGCAATCTAATTAATTTACTTAACATGCTACTTCATTTTTGGGGTGAACTAACCCTTTAAAAACTTTAGCAACAGCATAGTAACATACTAAAGTACACCTTAGCTACCGACTGCCATCCACTTTCAATTACTTCCAACTCTGGACATAATCTCTATCTCTCTATATGTTTTATTATTCAGAGCATTTGTACCAGTTTGGACCAGTACTTGCAGGGTCCACTGGGCCGTTACCTCCTCAACGTCTCCACAGCAGCCGAGCAGTGCAGTCGCTTTCTGTGCAGTTCTCACGGCCGCTGTCTGCGCAGACATCCGGACACGGACACATATCTGCATCTTGACCCGCAGACACAAACGATAGTAGGCCAGGGAAGAGAACTGCATGTGAAGGGAGACGTGAGCGTGGAAGAGCAGCAGCGGATGGGCCAAGACTTCCAGTGCCAGTGTTTTAGCGGCTATCAGGGCGAGAGGTGTAACTTCGAGGACCCTCTTCAGCAGCGAGGAGACGGACATGCACTGAAAGCATTATGGATTTACCTTCTCGCTCCATTGCTGCTGCATCTACTGACCTGAGCAATGCCATAGACACTTGAACTTGTTTTCTTATGAAATGTTTGGCTGGTCAGCACGCTTCAAATGCTGTTGTGAAAAGGTCCTTCGCTTTCATGAAGTCATGTGTGGGAGCTTGAAATCAAAATTGATGTGTCTAAACACAGGAAACTCAGCGTTCCTTAGAGTTTAAATAAGCACTTTTGTTTGTAGTCACACGTTACTCACAGCATTTGAGCCAGATGCAACAGGAAACATCTAATGGGGATTTATGACTAACTGATGAGTGGATTCATTTGCTTGAGTCACTGTTAAAACCATTTGAACCGGTGCATATTTGGTTTTAAGTGACTGTCTTGGTTTGACTGTAGATTTGAGTTATAACTATAAAGGTGTTGCTTGTCTAGCACTACAGTGTAGGCTGTAGACATCATATGTAGTTAAGCAAATACACATGTATGATTTGAATAAGATCTGAGCAAGCCTTAAAGAAATGAAAATTCTGTCATTTACTCAATGTTACATCCTTAATATATGTATTTTTATGAATAACTTCAGAAGACTTGGAATATAGTATGTGAGCTGTGGTTTACCCAAAATTTTAATTAGCTGAAAATGTGGTTACTGTCAGGCTATCCAATATGTAGATGGATCCTTTGCAGTGAATGGGTGCCGTCGTAATGATAGCAGCTTTCTTTTCATCTATCTCTTTCCTGATTCAGGACTCAGTTTCAACAAATCCATCAAGAGGTTTTTTTTTAAATCACAAACTAGGTTGTGGATTATTTACAGTACTTGTAAATTATTATTTCTTATCAGCTGTTTGGACTATTATTCTGACAGCACCCATGAATTGATAATTAAGTGATACATTTTTAAACTGTGTTCTGGTGAAGAATCAAACTCATCTACATCTTGAATGGCCTGAATCCATTTATATTTTCATTTTTGATTTCATTTTGATTTTTGGGTGTACTGTTCCTTTAAGATGAGACTACTGGAGCTGAAAATGTGGATGCATGTTATGCAATGTTGCTTATGCTGGCTGACCTGAGTTTGAATCTGGCTTGTGTGTCGTTTCCCATCCTGTCATGTCCTATGAAGACAAAAGCCCCAATATAAATAACTGAAAAGAAGATACTACTTAAGAACTGACAGTAATTTATATCCTGTTATTTTAAAAAGTATTAGGCAACTTTGGACGATATCCTTTTTATTGCTGGTTCATGGACTAATCTAACTGTTGCCAAATCAGCATATATTTTTATGCACATTTTTTTGCTTCGTTCAGCGTCTCTGTCAGTGTTGTAACAGTGGTTTTTATGAGAGTTATGATACAGCGCTTATATTCATATGTGAAAAAGGCACTGGGCTATGAGAGAAGCATTTGCATTATATCTTTAAATTGCCAACACATGTGTGACATAGTGAATTAGATTGTCTGAAATTGTGATGAAATGATTTTTGCATTTGATAAAAAAAAGTGACTGTTAATTTTGTGCATTTAATTTTATTAATTCAATGTTGTTCATTTCTTTTCACGTTTGTTGTCTCAAATTGATTTGTCCCTTGATTTCAGTACTTCTCAGTTAGAGGATGTTTTTTCTGCCGAAAAAAGAACTAAATGGGGGAAACATATGAGACTATAAACCTTGGATCTGGTCAACACAAGGACCAGCCTAAATTACAGGCTTTACAAACCAAGAAAGTTATATTTGTTGCTTTTAACTCTGTGAGCGTTTACTCAAAATAGAATCAGAAGCAATATGAAATATGGTGTGTTTGTTAATCTTTACTCACTGTGATCTCAGATGCTTTACATGCAGCTGCAGACTTTTATGGTGTTGCCCACAAATCTAACTTTTATTTTAGCACTCTGCCTGCATACAAGATATTTTCTGACTATCATGACTATCAAGATAAAAGATCTAAAAATTGCTTCCTTGTTTCTGAGAATTAAAGACATAATTTTGAAATGCTGTTACCCACTTGACCATAAATGGCAAGCAATCTATATGGAAAAGAAATATAATTTAAAACAGTTACATTAAGACCAGTTTTTCAATGAAAAAGGTACACTTGGTTGCAATTTTTTACAGTAATAATTCGATATAGGCCTATACCATGGCACTAAATGATTACAATATTGATCGGCATGGCATTTACAATGATATTTCAAATATATAACTAAATGTGCATAATTATGATTTTACTGCGGTCTAGTAAGTAGTAGTTTTAAATAAGTGCTTTAAAGGGAGCTTTGTTGAGTCTTCATTTTATAAAAGACTTATAAGAAATATAAGTATGACCAAGAAAGCACAATTTTATAAAAAATAAAAGCACTTTTTTTCATTTTCATACTTTTGTTAGTGTATAAAGTAGGTCAATCTGATACACTTGCTACCTTTGAACACGTACTATGGTAAATTCTTTAACGTTGTACTTGTAGCTACGGAGTGCTTGGTTTATTTATAGGCTATATCAATGTAGGGACCGACGTCCACGCGTCCTGTGTGAACGTCCCGACGCTCCTCTTTAGACCCCGCCCCCTCTCTCCTATTGGTTAAACAGGAGACGTTCTGCTTTTGACAAGAGAGAGTCACGAGTAAAGCTGTAACCTTTTGTTGTTTTCTGAAAACTTCTGAAAGATTTACTGGATCAGTAAGTACGATTTATGTTCAGATGATATGCACGCGTGTATTTCATCACATAATCGTCTTAAGTTAGGTCTACATTCTCGGTGTCTGCCGGTTTTCTTGCGTTAAGTCACAGTTCCTCTTTTTAACATATCCAAAGTATAAACAACAAAATGCATTTCACTATACGTCGTCTAATAATCATAAACTTCTTAACTTACTATGTTAGATCTTGACTGTGTAATGCATGTATTTAACTTCTTCAATTACCGTGGTAGCCAACGCTAACATAAAAGTAATACCATGTTTTTTTCCCTGCGGTGCACTTCCCTTACAAAAAAGTGCTGACACAACTTATAAATCACATTATTACTACAATTAATAATATATATATATAGGTGAAAGTCTACTTTTCCATACTTTTTTATTAGGATTACTAACTTTATCATACAACAGTATCAACACAGATGTATTATTCATATATCATGACATTAATATGATATATTATGAAAATACCATCATGATTGCGTCAAAAACACCACAGTATTACCATGGTAATATGTCCAAAATATAAAATAATAATTTAAATAATTTTCACATTGTAAGTATCTCTACTTGCCTCTGTTTCACAGTGAAATGCAAAATCATGTACATTATAAAGTCACGTTTGAGGGGAAAGGTCCGCACACCACACACACACTTAATGTAGTGCTTTCTGAAGTGGGTGATTATTATGGATAATGAGTTGTTCAGGATAAAGTATACCTTTGTTCAGAAAAATTACCTCTCATCATTGAAATTACCTTGTGAAATTAGACTGTAGCTCGACTTCATTTCCATTTAAATTGCCTCGGCTCATGTGACATCAGATGTGGAGCTGGATGCTAAACGCTGTGCGTTCTCATTGTTGCAGGTTCATCGTGTCACCTCTTCCAGGGATGGACGGGCTTGGATGTGGGACGTGTCCTCTGGTGGTGTTTGCCATCTGTTTTGCGTCTGTTCTCGGCCGTCCATCCTCCGTTCTGCTCACTCATCTCCCGTTTTTTTCCGTATGGAACGCGCCAACGGAGCGATGCACGTCTCGATTTGGGGTCGAGCTTGATTTGAGCGTCTTTGACATCGTGCACAACCGTGACCAGGCCTTTATAGGAGACAACATCACTATCTTCTACTCCGACAAGTTGGGAGAGTATCCTTACTATGGTATTGGTAGGGAACCAGTATATGGAGGCGTCCCTCAAAACTCCAGCCTGGACCAGCACCTCTGGAAGGCAGACAACGACCTGAGGACTGACATCCCAGATTTGGGATTTCATGGGCTTGCTGTCATTGACTGGGAAAAGTGGAGGCCGCTGTGGGAACGTAACTGGGACGCTAAGGAAATCTACTGGAATGGCTCCAGGGCTTTAGTGAAAGCTAAACATCCTACTTGGAAGCCCGATCAGATAGAAAAGGAAGCGATGTGGGAATTCGAGAAGGGTTCGCAGACATTCATGGAGGAGACGCTAAAACTGTGCCGTAGAGAGCGTCCTGGAGGGTTATGGGGATTTTATGGCTTCCCCTGCTGCTATAATTATCAGTACAAGAAGAACAAGACGTACACAGGTGAGTGTCCAGCTATGGAGATGAAGAGGAATGATAAACTGGCCTGGATGTGGAACGTCAGCTCGGCCCTGTACCCTGATATCTATCTGGATCTCGGGCTCCGGGGCCGTGGACGGGATATCTTACTGTACAGCCGCCATCGGATCCTGGAGGCCATGAGGGTGAGGGAACAGACCACCCATCGGCCTCCATCTGTCTTCCCCTACGCCAGGATCGCCTACACCTACTCCATGGAGTTTCTCTCACAGGTCAGGGCAGAGTAAAGCCGTTCATTTTTCTCCCTTCATTAATCATTTTAGGTGTTATAGACCTTAGAGTTATTGTAGTTAATAAAAACTGAAACCAATTTTAAAATAAAAATCATAAAAAAAAATTTATGAAATGAAATAAAGTAAATTAAATGAAATAAAGTAAAATATAGAACAGTTAATTTTTGTTTAACTTTAACTGAAATAAAAATAATAATAATATAAATATAAATAATATTTTATATAAATACATCATTTAATATATAAAAAAATATTATATACAAAATATATATATAATATAAAAACAATAATTATAAAATAATAGATATATAATATATAAAAAAAAATTATATAAAAAGCAGATTCATAATATAAATTTTTAATTAATATACAACATTAATTGTATAAATCCATATAAAAGCTATAATAGTAGTAAAAATATAGGAAATAAATAGAACTTATGAATATATGTAATTTTTGATGGAACGCTTAAATTCAGTTTGTTGTGTAACCTTCTAAGGTCTATATGTATTTTGATATTCAAGTGATTATTGTCATGTTTATTGATTTAGATCTACAAGCCAATAAAAATGGCCTGTTTGCACCAAGAGGAATAACTATAACAATAACCAAATAATATTCTGTTTATAATAAGGCCATGTGCAGTTTGGTCACACGCTGCTTTAAATGCATATGCTTTAATGCTTCTATGCTTATGCTTATACTAAATTCTGGTTTTATAGTTATCGCTATACTTATCGACTTTGTTGTGAAGGGCCCTAAATGCTAAAAAAAAAACCTGATCTATGAATCAAAAATTACAGGGTTAAAATGTGCAATTTAACAGAAATGATTTGTGTCACTCGTATGTGTTTTCAGGAGGACTTGGTGCACACTATAGGTGAGAGTGTCGCTCTAGGAGCTGCTGGTGTCGTGCTGTGGGGAGATGGAAACTACTCTCAAACCAAGGTTGGAATGATGTTGATTATAACACTAATGCACTCATGCACTTCTGGTAATTGTATATTAGTGGTTGGCTAGAAAGCTGGAGTGCCTCATGCATTTACAAGCTGTTTGCAGATGTGATAAACTGGCGTCACACTAGAATTGTTATATATATATATATAAAATGTAATGTAAATGGTAAACATAAACTTAAACAACATACATAACATATATATAAAATGTAATGTAAATGGTAAACATAAACTTAAACAACTTGGAATAAATATATTTTAACTTCAATAAATAAATTAAATATGTCTTAACATGCTGAGAAATATTTGCAACAATAGCCTAAAATATTTTGTTTAGGTGAAAATTTGTGATATTTTTTTAATGCCAAAAATCATTAGCACATGAAGTAAATATGTTCCATGAAGATATTTAGTCAATTTTGTGCTGTAAATATATATAAAAAAAATTAGATTTGTAAATGCATCACTAAGAACATAATTTTGACGACTTCAAAGGGGATTCTCAATATTTAGAGTTTTTTGCACTCTCATATTCAAATAGTTATATCTTGGCCAAATATTGTCCTATCCTAACAGACCATAGGTCAATAAAAATTTTTTTTTCTTATATTAATTTTTTATTATATAAATCCTAAATTTAGAAAAAAATGACACTGGTTTTGTGGTCCAGGGTCTCGTATAAATAAATGATTATTTGTAATACACTAGTGAAATATGGCCAATTGCCATACCTAAGATACATGCTTTCTCCTCTTATAAATATATATAATTTTTTACTTCCACATATAAATTGTATGCATAAACCACAGATACTTGCACACATACACACAACAAATGACCATGGCTTGTCTCCGCTGTGCAGAAGGCCTGTGAAGCGGTTCGGGACTACCTGGACAGCACACTTGGCCGCTACATTGTGAACGTGACGGAGGCGGCGTTTCTCTGCAGCCAGAACGTGTGCTCGTCCAAGGGCCGGTGTATCAGGAGATACCCGAGCGGCACGGCCTACCTGCATCTGGACCCAGCCGAATGGTCCATCCTTCCCAAAACTAAGCTGCCCGGGCCTGTTAGCAGGGGTCCGTCTTATGTAGCCCACAGGAGGTTCAGGACGGTTGAAGGAGAAACAAGTAGATTCGCAGCCAGCTTTAGGTGCCAGTGTTTTCCAGGCTGGGAAGGAGAACAGTGTCAGAAACCAGTGCCTGTAGAAACTTTTACATGACGGAAATCACTAGAAGACCGTGGGGGTTTACAGCTCAGGGCGGGTCACCTGAAGCGGAACAACACATTTCCATCCTGGACTTGACTTTAAAGGTTGATTATGGATTAACACATGCACTTGAAATCATTTTAGATAAAGCATGTACTAAATGACCGTGTGCTTCAATGTTTGCTAGCTAAACTTTATAAAATCTGATGATAAATCAAGATGCAGTTTAATTTTGAGTGTTGGTTTACATCCAATATACGCAGATCCCTGATATTGCAAATGAAAGCTGATTTTATGATAATTTATGAAAAGCATTTATAAAATGCATCAAATCATTGAAATTTTATGAAATAAATTATTTTCCATTAAGATTGCATACAGTTTTCTGTCTGTTATGCATGCATGGTTAAATACTATTTCATTTCTTGTAAAATACTTAAATAGAAAAGCAGAAGTGTTAAATCGGGTTTTATTTTTTTCGTTTTAGTCAATGGTTATATGCAAAGAAATATCACATCACAGCCGCTTGTTGTTTACATAGATAAGTTATCTGACACCCCCTTTTGTAGTGTAAAAGTGGCTATAGATGAATAAATGCACGCAATTTAGTATGCATGCAAAAAAAACATCCAAAACTAATCAGTTAGATTTGTATGCAGGACATTTGCAGTCAATGAGAATCAAAGATTAAAATGAAGTTAAGAGTTATTATAACTTGATAAAATTGTTTTGTGTGGCCTTTATTCTAATATCTGTTGGATTTGAGCTAGAATACTGCTAAAATGAACCAAACCAGCGATTATAAGATATATAGACTTGACTCAAACCTAAAGCCTAATTTTCTTGTATATCATGTATATGCAGATTTTGACCAATAAAACGCTCATTAGATTTAGCATGCTTCGCCCACTAACACCACCTGATCAAATCATAGTTCAGGAATTAAAAACATTTAGGCCTGAGATATATATATTAATATATATTCCATAGTGTTAGATTGCATTCCAAAAAATACATGAGCTCAGAGATGGAATAGAAACTGTAGGGAATAATACAACATGTGAGGAAAATCCATACAGTGCTGCCTTATGAAGGTAAGCTGAAGGTTTAGTTGGAGGTTTAACTGTTTAACCCTGTCACTGTCAGCAAAAAGCAACACGAACTGTCTGAAATCACTCTGTAGGGCCACTAGATGACAGTAGAAGCACACCGTCAAGTGTACAATGACACGTCCAGTTCAACCCCTTCTTATAATATGTGGAGATGCTAAACATGAAATGGGCGTAATAGTCTATGATGGTGTTTAGAAATTGCTTTGTTTGGTGTTACTTTGATTTGTTCAATAGAAGTTGTCGGCCTCTTATGCATTTAGAGCTGCTTATAATTCCACTGAAAACTTCCATTCCAATGTTTGAGATGGTATTATGGCAATTTTATTTCCCTTACAGGAAGTATTCTTGGGATACCATGATACAATGATGGCACAGCTATAATACTTAATGGTACTGAACAACATGGTAAATTGCATTCTACCCCAAGCTACTGCAATAGTACATGCCCAAAATACCACGGTGCTACCATAGTGTTTTACTTTTTTTGTAGGTTAAGTGTTGTGAAAGGAATTGGATTTAGAGAGCAGAAAGAAATCTTTGCAATCGTAGATGTAATCTCCTCATCGTTATTGCGTTATCTTGGAGAAAATGGAAATCATTTTAAGCTGTTTGGGTTTGACCTTTGTAGGGGTCAGAGAGACCTAGCACACTATTACAGGGGTATTCTTCAGTTGAAATCGGTTACAGAAGATGACTCCAATCAGCAATTTGAAGAAAATAATTCAGTTTTTAGAGTTTGATGTCCAAATCTGAGTAAACTTTATGTAATAAATGAAAAGGTTGATTTGGTAATTGGAAAGAAGCTTTAAATTGACCAACCACTAATTTGAATCTTTTTGAAAAAGATTGTCATTTTTGCTTTTTGATATTTGGTTTATAGAGACATCCCAAACTGTCCACTGTATAAAAAAACAATCTTTGCAAGTAATTACTTCCTTTTTGCCATTTCTTTGTAATTATTTGCCAAAAGTGAAAACTGATATTATTCATAAACATAAGTGTGAATTTAAACAATTGTTTAAATATATTAAAATAAATATTTTCATTTGTAGTGTATACAGATTTGTATAGATCTATTTGACTAATTGTTTGGATATCTGAAACAGGCAGCTTTCTGGTTAATCTAAACCTAAACTAATGAACTTTTGGTTTTTGCATGACTGGTTGAATAATCATCTATTCAAACCACCGTAGCACATACTTACTCTTTTTTAGACTTTTATTGAGTTAAACTACTGAATCCAATTATCCTTTTTATGATGATTGCCAGTAAAAAAATCACATTAGACTAGACCTACAAAAATGGCTGGAGCACTGATTAAGAGAAGCAAAACTTTACATTTTGGTCATTCTGGTCAGTGGCAGCGGTGAGAGAATTACCCGTGCTCATGAGATAAGGTAAACAAAGGGCGTTAAATTTAGGCTCACTTCCATTCCCCCAGAACTGATTGCATTGACCCAAAGTCACATATTTAGACAGATAAGCAGGCGCAGAGGATGATAATAGACGTCCCTTTGCAACTTTTGTGTTTTATCGGTCTCCAACCTGGAACAGCGGTCCCTTAAGACAGCTCGCCACAGTCTGAGAGACAGCGAGTGTGTCCAACATCTGAAAAATGCTGCTTTTACAAAGTTAGAAACATTATTTCCACTAAAAAAATTTTCAAGTCAGCAATTGAAAGAATTCAGATTTTGTAATGGTTTTGAGCAGTCTCTTCTGCTCATCAAAGATGCATTTATTTGAAATATATCTGTATCTAAATCTATATCTATACAGAATAGAAAATTGTACAGTAGGTTATTCTTGTGATCAGAGCTGAGTTTTCAGCATCATTACTTCAGTCTTTACATGATCCTTCAGAAATCATTTTAAAAAGCTGATTTGAAAAACATTTCTTATTGTTATCAATGTTGAAAAAGTTGTGCTGCTTCATATTATTCTGGGAACCATGGTGTACATTAAATTGACCAAAAGCGACAGTAAAAGCATTTATACTTTTATATTGAAAGTTTGTTGTTCAGTAAACTTTCTATTCATCAAAATATTCTGGGGGAAAAAATCTAAACATTAAGTAGCAAAAACTGCTTTCATCATGACTGACAAGAACCATTATTAAATCAGCATATTGACTTCTGAAAGATCATGTTACAAGCTGGAGAAATTCAACTTTGCATTACAGAAATAATTTACATTTTACAATAGGCCTATATTTAAATAGAAAACAGTTCTTTTAAAATGTAATAATATTTCACAATATTACTGTTTTTATACTGTATTTTTAATCTAATAAATACAGCCTTGTCCTAATCCTAAAGACATCTGTAATCCTGTGTATGTGGTTCAGATAAAGATATTAAAAATGTTGTCTAATGGGGCTACTTAAAACACATTTTCCAGTTCAATGGTATTACAACCTTCACCATTAATTAAAGCTGTTGTAGGTTTCAGAGACCCACCGAACTGTTGCCAGACACCCAACTCTATTTTTCTTCCTCTCATCTCTTTTCTTTGGTGTCGTGACCTGAGTCTCGTCCTCGGTCATGCTTTCCATTCCCCTGCTGTTTGGTGGTCTGGCAAGCGCCGGCGTCATCTCACTCACTCACCGCTTTTTAATAAGCGCTTCGTCACGCACAGCCTCTGTCCTTCAGAAAAAGTGGGCGCATGGATTGCGTGTGAGGGGACTCTGTATTTGAGCAAGACTCTGTCTTCAGTCATGGCTGTCTATCTTTGCACTTTATCGTGAGGTTTGGACTTGACCTTTTGGAGATGAGTTTAAAGAGAAAATGGTCTTGGGATGATGTGTTTGCATTGTCCTTAACGTTGGTGCTTCACCAAATTGGCCCATCAAAAAACAGGTTTGATGTTGTTAAATCCAGTGTATCTTGTAAGAAGGTAAGTGAACAATAGCTTAAATTTAAGCACACTAACCCACGGTTTCACAGACAAGGCTTAAAACTAGTCCAAGACTAAAATGTAAATCTGAGCTGATTCAACTAAAATAAATTTGCACAGATTGATCTTAAAATATATCAGTGTCTTTGTTTTGTCTCAAGATGCACACCAGCAATGTTTTTTTCTAAG
>JAUCNO010000841.1:146796-176870 GCA_032353835.1 Enteromius viviparus | reverse complement strand
CTTGATTAGGAAAGCCACACACCTGTCTATATAAGACCTTACAGCTCACAATGCATGTCAGAGAAAATGAGAATCATAAGGTCAAAGGAACTGCCTGAAGAGCTCAGAGAGAGAATTGTGGCACAGATCTTGCCAAGGTTACAAAAACATTTCTGCTGCACTTAAGGTTCCTAAGAGCACAGTGTCCTCCATAATCCTTAAATGGAAGACGTTTGGGACGACCAGAACCCTTCCTAGAGCTGGCTGTCTGGCCAAACTGAGCTATCGGGGGAAAAGAGCCTTGGTGCAGTTGGGAGACGGGAGAAAGTTGTAGAAAGTCAGTGAGAAATAAGATTCTCTGATCTGACGGGACCAAGATAGAACTTTTTGGCCTTAACAAGGCACTGCTCATCACCTGTCCAATACAGTCCCAATAGTGAAGCATGGGGGTGTTTTTCAGCAGCAGGGACAGGACGACTGGTTGCAATCGAGAGAAAGATGAATACAGCCAAGTACAGGAATATCCTGGACCAAAACCTTCTCCAGAGTGCTCAGGACCTCAGACTGGGCCGAAGGTATACCTTCCAACACGACAATGACCCTAAGCACACAGCTAAAATAACCAAGGAGTGACTTCACAACAACTCCATGACTGTTCTTGAATGGCCCAGCCACAGCCCTGAGTGAAACCAATTGAACATCTCTGGAGAGACCTAAAAATAGCTGTCCACCAACGTTTACCATCCAACCTGACAGAACTGGAGAGGATCTACAAGGAGGAATGGCAGAGGATCCCTAAATCCAGGTGTGAATAACTTATTGCATCTTTTCCAAAAAAGACTCATGGCTGTATTCGATCAAAGGGTGCTTCTACTAAATACTGAATACTTAGGACCATGTGATACTTCAGTTTTTTCCTTTTTAATAAATCTGCAAAAATGTCAACAATTCTGTGTTTTTCTCTCAATATGTGCTGTGTGTACATTAATGTGGAAAAAATGAACTTAAATGATTTTAGCAAATGGCTGCAATATAACAAAGAGAGAAAAATTTAAGGGGGTCTGAATACTTTCTGTACCCACTGAATATATGTGTGTGTGTCTGTATAAATGAAAACTACATTTCAACAGTCTGATATGAAAAGCAGGTTCACCTGTCTTCTGGATGGTGGCTGAGGTCTTTGTCACGGTGGCTTGTTCACTCATTCCACACTTGTTCTCAGTGAAGACCCTGAAGATGTAGGTGTTACCCATGATCAGGTCTGAAATAGTTGCATTCATTCTGTGATAATGCTCCAGTACTGTGAACCAGTCCTGTGGAGAGACACGCTCAGGTCAGTAAACCGACTGAGTAAACAAATGTAGTTTTTTTAACTCGTCAGCCATTGACAAAATAAACACAATCCCACCCCCGTTGGTCAAAACAGTGTTGACACCAAGAAACACTTTGACACAGTTGACACAGGACGCTTCTCTGACTGCTGCATCTCATATTTTAAGATGCAAATAAGTGTTCTGTGTGAACTTACGCTTTAATATGGCATGGCATTTAAATGGTCCTTTTTACACGTCCAATCAAACATGGCACTATCATGTATATGTTTTTTGCAAAATTATCATGTTTGGAAAATCGCCGTAATGCCATGGTATTTTCTTTGTAAACGCAATTTTTGAAAGAGCTTCTACCCCTGTTTTTTTGTCAGCTTTCTGGATGGTGTATCCAGTGATTGTTGTGTTTCCATTATCCTTGGGTTCGGTCCATTCCAGAGCAACATTGAAACCCCAGGTGTCCACGATCTTGATGCTGGCTGGAGGTCCGGGCAACTCTGGTGAACAGGCCAACAAGCCAATTGTTAAGAAAACCTCAAAAACCAACATGAAACATGGTCCATTGTGTGTATGAACACTTACCAACAATCTGCAGAGTCAACTGGGCTTTGTCCTCAAAGCTGTCCACTTTCACACACATCTCATACACGCCAGAGTCGGATCTCTCTGCGGCACGGATGAAGAAGATGCTGTCCTTGTCGCTGTTGCGGATGTTCACCTTTTTAGTATCCACAGGCTGGCCATCCTTTGTCCATGACACAACAGGTTGTGGTTTGCCCTGCAGGTAAGAAAATTAACCATGTTTAGCTGCAAGTTAAAAAACAAATCATTGTTTTAAAATTGTTTAATACCCACTTAAGTACACTTCTTTTGGTTGTTGATGAACATACTGAAGCACATGTAAAGTACTTGATTGTTTGTAACTTTTGTTATTTAATATTAAATGTTCAGTAAAGATATTTTTAATTTACTAAAACTAAAGTTTCCTTAAATGCTTGTCAGTACATTCTGCAGTACACCTTTACCATATTTCAAGACTATATATAAGTATGCTTATATAAGCTTATAAGTCCTATATAAGTATGCTACAAATGCATCCTAAGAGTCAACTAATTAATATTAATAAATATAATGTAAATTTAAACTGTAAAAAGTTTTAATATAATTGCAAATAATATGTTATATTATAGTTAAGTGTAAAAAAACACTGCATTCAATTCACACTTCACATTTCTTTCCGTAATCCATAAAAAACACTCTTTCTGAAAGTGTGCAAATTTTTTTTTTTATAAGGATTGATTAGTGTTACCAAGCAGCAAATCATACTTTACATCTTGGCTGTGATGTAAACAAAATACAACTCGCTATTTAAAGCAAAAACTTCCTGTTTTAATAGGAAAGGTTTTTAAAAAAAACAAAAAAACTGTTTGGAACAGCATACTATTTGAGCAAGAGTAGCATGTAAATATTCTCATATATTCTCATTTTCTAGGTATTCTAAATGGAAGTGTTTTTAGCATTTTTCTTCTAAATATAGCCTAAATATATAAATATAAATGTTCTGTCAAAAGTTCTGGCATTTGGCAAAAACATGCATAACCAAGCAGGAATTTAGCTATAATAACTATATTCGTGCATTTTCAGTAAACTTATCAATTGTTAATAGAGTACATACACTGAAGGGAATAACAAGGTTGACTTTCTCTCCAACATTTTTCACATAACGCTGCCTCAGGAAACGTGGCAGGCGAATTTTGGGGCGATCTGTAAGGAAGAAAAAATGGTACATAATATGATTACATTGTATTTGATTTACATAATATCTTCAGAGATTTTACAGAACTATATCTTCCTTGTGCACATGCCAAAATGCGTGAAGATGGAACATCTTATTATAAAGTAATACATGCTCTTATTTTATTGGCTTATAAAAACAAGCCTATTCAATTCATCTCAAAAAATACAGAGGAGAAGGAAAACCTTGGCTTATTTTAACCCAGTTAATATATATATATATATATATATATATATATATATATATATATAGTTAAATTGGTATAATAACATTAATATACAAAAATATAACATTACCATATAACTAGTGCTCTTAAATGATTAATCAGAATCATTTTAATCCACAGTAAATGTTACATAATATGTGTGTGAGTTTATTTTTAAATTATATACTAAATGTGTGTTATATATATATAAAATAAATATGCAACAAAAAACCTTTCTTTTGAATGCAATTTAACATTCTCATTAAGTTTAGGAAAATACTCATTAAATTAGAAACATCCAATTTTTTTTAAGTGAATGTTACATTAACATTCCATTTTAACATTTTTGGAAACATTACGTTTGAATGTTCTCTGAACATTCCGAAACAAGCTGTAATATTAAAAAAAAAAAAGGGTGCAACTACAATGCTAAAGAAATAAATGTTCTGTGAACAAATTGCAGGTATAAATGTTGAGAATATTACAAAAAATACAGGTAACTGAACAAATTTTCTATTAACGTTGCTATAAGAATGTTTAAAAAACCTTGCCAAAGAGAGAATGTTTTGCAAGTTTCTGACAAAGTTCCTTGTTAGCTAGGATAGCACTATTTATTGAACCAGAAAACTGACTTGCTAACCTTAACGTGACCCTGGCTTTGACTGTAATTTCATCCCTAGCTGTAGTCAGCCTGTTTTATCTTGTGCTGGTTAAACAGTCTACCACAAAACAAAATGATCTAAATCTTTTGCAAAGTCATATGCAGAAGCACAGAAGGCAACAGAAGACTAAAAACATTATGAGGAGTCAATTACACAAATAAACCCTAAGCTAGCCAACAAGCTAATGGTGGCTCTGTTGGACTCATCACGGCTTAAAATAGATCAGTCCTATTACACGCCTGCCCCTAATAACTTATGATGGAGAGCTTTAGTTACATCAAAACTGCTGAATTACAAATAATTCCAAAGGCTGCATCTTAGGGTCGCAATTTAGGGTTGATCTCTATCGGATGCTAGTCGATGCTACAAAATATGAAATTTTTATTCAGTCCATGAAGGGAATTAAAAAATTCTGCATTTCAGTCTGTATTTTCATCTGCGACGCAATGCACATAAAAAGTTGAATTGGTATCTGGAAATCTCCTCGAAGCATTAGCTGGATGCTAACAGTCTTACAGCATGCTACAGCATGCCTCTAAATAAACATAGCATCTCTAGCGGGCTAAAAAGTCTCTTGGGGGAACCTTAGATGCTACTTGACTCCTTATGCAGTGCGAGAACATTTGGGAAATGTATCCCACCCTCCGACTCGACCCATTCACACTTGTCGCCATCGCTCTTAAAGGAAGTAGCTTGACACTGGTCCAGGTGGCTAGCTGTCAATGGCTTTGAAGCCATGTAAAACCTTCTTCACATAATCCTCGTTAATGCAAAGCACTTACCAACTAACTATTTTCCAAGGATATGCAACAGAGGTTTTCTCTTATTGGAAAAGACAATTCATGACATGCCTTTGTGCATTGGAGCGAACGTAGAAAGAAGACCTTTAATACGAGATCTGCCAAAGTTTCCCTCCCCCTCTTTTGGGTAGACCGGATTCAAGTTACATTCCAATCCCGCTTGACTTTCCATTCTACATTTATGATTTCTTTCTTTAGACGCCGGACACTCTTGGAGTATGTAAAGTGACTGCAAGCAATCGTACACGAAAACGAGTTTACATAACGATAAGCGATAATGTTGCCGAATGTGACATACTTGGACAATATCTCGAAAGCTACTTTAAAACGTAAAATAATGTATTTTTAATTGTTTTTATTATCAGTATTTATTTTTTGAAATTGATTTCCTTATTTTTATCTGCATGTGTGTATGTGCATAAGTGTTTAATTGCATATATATATATGTATGTTATAAATCAAAAGATAGTAGTTAAATATGGAGCTTTGTCATGGGATTATTACATATAATAACTGTTCGAAAAACCCTATGAAAAAAAGTTTCTAAAGTCAAGCAACTACAAATTTATTTATTTTTTCTGGTGTTTTTAACACCGCTGTCGGATCTGAGAGGGTTTGTAAGGCAACACCTCTTCACGCTAAAGCCAGACGCTTGTCAGGTAGATTTATTTAGATTTATTTTTTCACAACTGGCAACCTCTCAGAGCCAATTAGGGGGCCCTGCAGAACAGCATGGGCTTGACGTGGTACCAATTTCACCTCTCGAGATAGCTCTGAGGTCTGGGATACTTGAGACTCGAGAGGTGGCCTCCGATCTTTAGAGTAGCAAGAGCTGGGTAACTCTATGTTGCAACATTTACAGTTATTATGTCTAAGGAAAACTGGCTTAGCTGCAGGGGGAAAGAACATTATGAAACTTGCACGAAACAGCACGGTCATTTGGCAGCTATATCAGTGCAATGCATAAATCTTGAGGGTTTTCTGCTTGGTCATTGATGTTTTATGTCCCTGGCTGCTTTTTTTCTGTGCCACTTAAAGGTACAGTATCTTGGAAGTAAACTGTTGGCTTACCCACAACCTCTCTGACCAGGACAGTGTCAGGCAGAGTAGCAGGAGGGCTGCGGCCGCCAGGGTTCATGGCCACCACCCTGATGTTCAGGCGGTCACCGGTGGTCTGGTTCTTGATGATGTAGCGGCAGGACACTGTCAGCTCCTCGTTAGCGGCTTTCCAGTCACCAGCTTGGATGAAAAAAGCAAAAATTTGTTGCAAGAACATCCAATATGATTTGCATCCCAATAAATATCATAACACTGATTGTCAAATAATTGATTGTTTAGCTTTTTGAAAGACAAAATTTAAATAATAATACTTAATTATAGTAATACGTTGAATTGTTTTATTATTATTAAACAATATATATTTAATCTTGAGTGTCAACCTTAGATTTCCGTCCCATTACAATCATAAAAATAATTTTTTATGTATTATAACTGTGAACATTGATTATATGAAATATTATTAAAGTACTATTGTTAATAAATATATTGTTTTTAATTTGCTATTTAATCTATACGCAAAAAAATATTGAGAACTATTCATAATTTTATTGCATTCTATTAATAATCATACAAATGTATTGCTAAATGATATCACATTAATTGTAAAACTTTTAGAAAGGTGATATTTAAATATAATTTACTATATAAATAGTACTTTATTATTATTTTTTAAAAAATGATTAAAAATATTTCCCGGATCAAATTGGTAAGTGTGCATATACCTTTTTTCACAAGGTATTTGTATCAGCATGTTTAACTGCATTTATGTGTGCAACTGACATGCGTGCCCCAGCTCTACTCTTCTGCCGTCAGACTCCTGTCTGGCACTTATAGAAATGCCTCACTCCATATAGGGACAGAACTGAGGTGGGTGTACATGTTGACAAACTGGGGACAGGTGCAACTGAGAGCTTTGAGCAGCCAATAAAATGCTAATGAACTTTTCGCTGCATTTAATTTAAGGTACGGTATTGTGAGGTGGTAATTCAAGATGCAAATGGAATCAGGCCCCCATAATCAAATGAAAAGGTTTTAGATATTAAGTTTAATCCTCACTGAGGGCTGATAATACACTTGCCTTCCAGTCGGACAATGACTAAACAGGCAGCGTTTCAGATTCAAAGAACTAGAACGAAAAGGCATTTTTATAACAAGACTGCTTTTTTCAGACTCACTTCCTTCCTTGCAGATTTCCACGGTGTATCCATCCAGACCAGAGTTTCCAATGGTTGCTGGTGGTCTCCATGAGATAGTGACAGAAGTGTCATTGACATCCTCAACGCCGAGCTCGAGGGGCTCGCTGGTGGGCTCTGGAGAGTAAAACACGCATTCAATATTTCAATATTTCATGCACTAATGTTTCAATTAATGACACAGTGTAGGTGATCTGAAGCAGTTTTTGTTTCCCATGGTTTTACCTGCAGGTGGAGGAGGTGTAGGTGCTTTGATTTCCTCAGCAGGTGGAGCTTCAGCTTCAGCTGGTGTTAAATAGGCACATTAATAAAAGCAGCATATAATAGATTGCCAGGCATTAGTTTTTTGCAATTATGGAATAATATCCAGGTTTTTGCATAATACGAAATATAAAATTGGTGCATTTCTAACATTGCCTATGCGTTACAAAAATGCACTGATTAGATTAGAAAGTCAACATGAAGGCAAGACTGACACATTGAAGTCCAGGACATTGTTGACTCACTGATCATGCTTTTAAACATTTTGTGAACATGTTGTCTTTCATGTTGACTGAATTTTGCAAATGCAATGCATCAAATACATTTACAGTAGCTGTTTACCAATGGCTTACCACTGCTATTACCATTAGATGAGCCTCAGCAGCGTTTGCAGCAGCTTCTTATGCGATGCGGCGAATGTTAGTAAAATGTTAGGATGGACCAAATATCTAAGACTTGATTTGCATGCACAGAATATAATTTCAAAAACTGAAACAATATTTGGTCATTTTGAGAATCCTGGCATTCACAGATAATGCAGTCATATCTGTTTCAAGTTGATTTTAGTATATTCAACCTTGTCTAAACAGTAAGAAATTAAATAATTTAGTGATAGCATATAAGCTGTATACAAAGCAATGAATGTCATTTATATTCATTCCCTTGTCTGTGTGTCTGATATAGTTTATGCTATCATTATTTCAATTCTAAACAATATTTCTACAACCAACAATCACTGAAGAATTCCCCTTAATTGCACACTTACCTTGTGACTACAAAACACTGGTTAATTAAAACATCAGTTAAATATTTATAATTTTTTTCATGCATTGTGTTAAAGCTCTCTGCGGGACTGTAAATAGAGTTGTCTGCGTTTGCCACACGCTCTAAATACTTCTGGCTTATAAGGCCTCAGTGGATATAGCTGGTGTTAAAATAATAATTGCACAGGTGGTGAAAGGCATGCTTTGCTTTTGTTTGCGAGCAGATTATCACATGTTCTTTTGAAAGATTAAGGAATTGAGGTTCTGTAGAAGTTCATGTTAAGATTTATGTTCTGCAGACACTAAAACAATTACGTATTAGTTGCAAAACACCTTTTCTTTGACTGCATTTCCTATTTCAAATCTTAAGTGTTAAACATTACGACATTTTATTTTAGCAATGAAATGGTGCATCATGAGTATGGTTAATTGTACCATAGTACTGATAGAGTACTTTTAACTACCGGTAAATAACATCGTAATTTTACATTTTCTGGAAACTATGGCTACCAAGGTATTTTTTAAAAATGCATTTTAATCCAAAAGGGCAAAATAAATAAATGAATTAATGATTGTGTCATTTGTTTCCTGGAAGTCAAACACACACTTTAAGTAGTGCAGAAGTAGCAGAATAGACGCTGAGTGGGTCAGGGTGAACAGCTGGTATGATCAGTTTAGAGTGGAAGTGAGGAGAGCTTAACAGGTGTAAACGCTCACTTGTGTTTTTTTTAAACCATCAGCTGTAGTCAGATATTTTCCAAGTAGCTACCAAGAGTTCTTGGCTCCAGCAGCAATGCACACAGAGTTATCATGCATTAGAGGTAATTGTTAAATGGCATAACATGCATGTTGTAATAGTGTTTGTTTGCATTTATTATTATAAATGACAGAGTGGATCTTAAAGAAGCAGGGTCATTCATAGAGCAAATGACACTATTTTTTGTTTTTCTTTGCATGTTGATATGAGAATTAAGCAAATTCTTCTTCTAATTCTTGTTACACATAAATGTTTAAAATGTTCTAATTACTTTAATAATTTGTTATTTAAATTATAAATATATCCTGTAATACTTTTCATGAATGCTGTTTTAAATCACCCATTTACAATACAGACTTAATCTTGCTATGCTAAAGATATTCACCCAATGAAAGTATCCATTAACAATGCACTTTTTAAGAACCATGAATTAGTTTGGGGTGTCCGCACAAACGTATTACCTGGAGCAGGTTCGGCAGGTGGGGCTTCAGCAGGAGGTGCTTCAGCAGGAGGCGCCTCGGCCGGGGCTCCTTCAGCCGGGGCTGCATCCGCTGGAGCGGCTTCAGCGGGGGCAGGTTCGGCGGGGGCTGTTTCAGCGGGGGCGGGCTCCGGTGCGGGAGCGGGTTCAGGCTCGGGCGCGGGGGCTGGCTCGGGTGCAGGTGCCGGTTCCTCCTTCTTGGCGGCCTTAGCCGACTTCTTTATTGGTGCTGGTTTTGCCGGCATGCTTGTCCGCTTCTGGGATCCCTCTGACCTAGTAAGTCCTTCGGCTCAGTCTGAAGATGGGTCACCCCAGATTTATAGCCTAAGGCATGTGGCGCTCAGCTCCTCCCCTCGACAGTTTCAAGTGACTAGTAAGGGAGCGGAGCTCTGAGCATCACGCTCACTTCAGCTGCATATATTCTACTCACCGTCGAGTGTCATTGCCGATAAGAAGTGTGTGAGTACTAATGGCGGGGGAGGGACATTTAAAGTATATACTAAACCGATTTTAAATTTTAACAGAAAATAAAAAGGTACGACAAAAACAGCATTTGAATGCTTTAGTAACTAGAAAATTGGTGCATCCCGAATTGGGTGGGCACTATTCTATGTAGTTTTGTAGTATACACTGTGTGAGTATACTTAGCAAAGTCAGAGGAAGGGGCTATTGTTGTGTAGTAGATAAAAACATATAAGTGCACAGTGTGTAATTTGGGACACTGTTGCAAAATAAAAGTTGGTTAGGCCATATTTTTATCTCTAAGCATTGGCCCCAAAGAAATTGCCTGAGGGGTAACCATAGCAATAACTATGCCAAGTATGTATTATTGTAAAATGATACAGTGAAGACGACAAAAAAAGGCTATATTTACTTAAAACCATACAATAAAAGTAACATAGGTGCATCCCAAATTGCATACTTATGCACTATTATTCTAAAACAATTAGTATAAATAGCGTGAGCAGTGTGTTCACACTGAAAATTCCACAATGAAAGCGCATTACTTAACCATGTTGTTGTGTATGCATTATATAAGGTTATTTTGTCATTTATAAACATTCCATTTATAAACATGTAATTTATAAGTTTGATAGTTGAACGTGTGAAGGCCGTTTCTCAAACAGTAGGTTGCATCCTTCAGAGATCGCATTTGTAGGCTGCATACTTCAATTGTGACCATTATTCTTAGCTAAGCACAAACCATTGCAATATGTGTATGACTCATGAATATAACGCTCAGTTAACTAAAATAAACAGGCTTTATGACATATGCAGCCCTCCGTTTGAGAAACAGCCGAAGTATTCAACACTCCACACTTTACTACCTATTTGACTTCATCACAATTTTTAGTGTAAACACTACTCACGCTTTATACTAAAAAACGCCATAGAACAAGTATGTGATTGGGGACGCACCTGAAGTGTGGAATCTTGAACACGTATGAGTGACAAAAAGTAACCATATATAGTTAATTCATTATATGGTTGAGTACATAGTGCATCAGTATATAATGTGTAAGTGCATAGTGTGTAGTGCGTGATTTGGGACACTGTTTATACAGTATTTTGCATAAAGAAAATTAAGTAGCCTACATAAACTGATTTAATTGGACAAACAAATGTTGTTTGAAAGTTGACACACTAAACATTTGCATACTTTAAAAAAATGTGAAAGCACAAGACACGACAATGAACACAGTTAACTAACGTTGTGGTTTTATTATGACAGGTGGACAACATCTTGGTGGTCATATTATGCACTTTCGAAGCATGCCAGTTTTCATGTACTGGGCCACTCCATCGGTAACAAAAGCACAAGTCTTCCTTACAAACCACTTTTCTTAATGACATTACGTTATTTTCTTAAACGATTGTTGTTGCAAATGCAGGGCCACGCTATGTACAATGTTTACATTTATAACGTTCTGTACAAAATGGAACTGAAGTCGTACAAATAATAATTTGGGGGAACATTACAATAAAAAGAAAGCAGTATCATTCCTTTTATACGACCCCAAATTAGGTAGAACATCCGTAATTCTGCTTCACACTAAGGTGACATGCGTTTACAACATTTAGAAACCCATTGCACATTGTTACTTACATCTTCTACCGTCATATGACCTTTTATGCAATAGTACTGGACTTTTGAATCAATATCAAGCATTGCATGAAGTGAAGGGACTATTCAGCAACTTCTCACCACTTTGCATCTGTAATATTATCTTTATATTTTTCATCGTCCCTCTTTGAAATGCTTTACATGAAACCACGCCACCCGATACTAAAGATCCAAAGGTTCTCATTCACAAGTCGCCCAAATTTGACCCTGACCCCAAGACAGCACCATCAAGGCACACAATCACCCAAAGCCGTTAACAGAGTTCCTGACTCTGTTTAACATACAAATGACAAATTATTGCAACAATATAGTCCACATAAAAAAGTGCAACAGAAGCAGACACAAACCAAAGTTTAAGAGTAAAATCAATGTAAAAGTCCAGTTTTACAGTCACCATCCATGTGCTGCCACTACCACTCCAGGACAGACAAAGTAGACAGTAAAAAGTTGCTGAATTGTCGTATTAAATGGGAATTTTGCACAACACAGCACAGCTATCACACGGTCACAGGCACAATAACCAGGAACATGATGCAGACAGTGTTCAGCGGCTTTAGTCACACTAATAAACGTCTTTTTAAAACAAAGAATAGCTGCTGACAGCGAAAACCCAAATGGGATTTACTCAGTCAATGATAAGCTTTGTTCGCTGATGCAGATTCAATATCAGTGGTAATTCACCGACATGCTGCGGTTATGAAATGTAATATTTTGTCGCAGTAGCATTTATTGATATAAACTGAAACTGCAAATGGCCAACTAGGACCTTCAGCAGATAAGCAACAAAAGCCATTGTCACACTGTCTTATGTCTGGAATGTAATCAAATATAAATGTCACATATTAGACTTGAAGCAGCAGCAGCGGTGCAACTGAAGGAGGCTAAAGTCAAATCTTTTTGCCATCTTAAACATTACGAGTCTCTCTATTTGGCTAATAAACTCCACAAACCCTCATTTCTTGGAGAAGGAACAACGAAAATCCTATTTACGCTGTAATGATAATGCAGTATAGATGAATAGAAAGGAATGAAATGATTTGAGTTTATTTATCTATTATCTAATGATTTTATCTATAATAGCCCAGATCTTACCTACTTACCTACATGCGTGTGTGTATATTAGCTTTAGGTAGAGATGGGATATTACTGGTCCACCACTGCTTTCTGTGAGCGAATCCTCTTTAGTGTGAGTATGCAGTGTACACTACTTAGTGCTCAACAGAATTGCAGACTTGATATTAATCGTCAGTTTCAGAGAAATGCCGTGCGGTTTGATATGTTTACTTTGACAGTGATTCTGTGGTGGATTTTTGGTGCGATGTTTAAACTACGTCTTAAGAAACTTATGCTTACGGTTCTAAAACTAGGACTGTATAAATAAAATAATCACTTGATTGTACCTAAAGATGCCGTAGATCCCGTAAATGCCACAAGACTAAGGCTATTGGATGTCAAGTGCGAGTTTTGCTAAACCAAGTCATGTTGAAAGAGAATAGCACCAAAGATAATCTTCGTCTTCGCATCTGTGTGCACTTTATTGGGGTGATCCTCTCTAGTGATTCAAATAAAAGGCTCATACTGAATAAAGCACTGAGTATTTGGTTTTCTACACTTGCACCATTTGCTACAAAGAGAGCAGTAACTGAGAAAGTAGCTGTATTGAATCTAATTAGAGGCCTGAGATAACCAAACCCCTGAGCTGAGATCAGCGTCGAAGCCAAGTAAAACGTCGCTACAGTATCATTACAGTAAATCAAAGTGCACAAAAATGGCCCGTTTGTGTTCTCTCGAAAGCAAGTTATCGTTATAGCGTGTTACTGAGGTGTGTAGCTTCATGGTTAAGCACCTTATGATTTAACTTTCAGGAATTAGAACTAAAATTGAACGACTGCATGTTTAATACTACGTTTCGGTTTCGATGTTGAAATATCATTCAGCTGAACATCCTGTTCATTACTGAACTTTGCTCAACTCTGCCCCCTATAGAGTGAAAAGGGAACACGATAGCACACTTGGAATCTGTTGTAAGGCATTCACTGTGTTAGAAAGAAGGAGGAGGTGTAATGCAGTCTGCATAAGTCTTTCTGGGGTTAAACTAGCTTATGCTATGGCCATATTCAAATGTGAAAGAAATAAAACATACAAAAAGCAGCATAGGCTAAAGTGGCCTGTATTAAAGTGTTACATACAGTAATTGAGTGAGACGCATAATATTTCCCAATATCCCTCATCTTGGCTCTTGCCACGAGATGAAGTCACCAGTGCACACTAGCGATTTTAGCACCTGTATCGTTGAGTTGTTGTTAATACGGGCAGCAGTGGAACAGTAAAGGTTCCCACAAAGAGAATTACATACGTACTAAAACAGAAATAAGCAGATAGTAGTGCTATAAAATGATCATTGTCATCATTTTCTTTTTTTAGGAGAAAGAGTTATGTTTCATGACAAAATGTTGTTTTTGCAAGCCCTTACATAAAAGTACCATGGCAAAAAAAGTTTATATGAGAATACCATGTTATTTACTCAGCACCACGTCATATATGGATAGTTTTATGGATCACCACCAATATTTAAACTATTTTCCAAAGGGTTAAATAAATGAATGTATAAAGAAAAGTGTAGATTTGAGTGCTGTAATGGCTCACCAAGTCATTAGTTTCTCATCACTGGTTCATTTTTAAGGTCCTGAGGTGCAACAAATCCAAAGGTCTTACGATTCATAGGAGCTCATTCATTATTATGCATGCTGCATGCATAATAACTTGAAAAGAGCAAAATGCTATTTAAAATGGTCGTATAGCATGTCCTACTGCAGAACAAGCCGTATGAGAAAGTACCACGGGACTACCATCTGATAGCATCACTCCACCACGGGTACCACCACAGTACTTTTCTGTAAGGGACATTGTATTGAAATGAAAAAGTGGGATGGATAATATAATAAATGAGTGGGTGAAATGCACTAACAGCATTTTAGTAACAGTACAGTGTCATCTGCAGGTGTGGGACAGCTGTTGGAGTTTGGGCCTCGACATGGGCGGCAGGAGAGATGGAGGAGTTGTTCAGAGAGGAGGGAGTTTTGGATCTGTTTCTTTCTCTGGTGACTCAATGTAATTGGCAGCCTCTTGTAGTTTTAACAGCATAGCCATCTGGGAAAGATGCAGAGATTACAGGAATGAGAAAGCAATGAGACACTCCTCATGTGCGCTGATATGGGGAAGCCATTTATTTATATATATATATATAAATGGCTTCCCCATATACAGTATTTGACTATACTGTATAACTCATACTGTATAGTTGTATTTTTTGGCTTTTGTAAAATGTCACCACAAAAATGTGTTCTGATTAAATCATTAAAGTCTTCATATAATTAGTAATTTGCTTCATATTAAGTATGGATACAAATATAAACATATAACTGTAAATCTGAATAATTACATACAGTAGTAAAAGCAGTAAATACATGTATTTCATACCAAGTACAGTTCAAATATTTACTGACAGATAACTAATGATCTTTTCAGAAACCACTTTAAATTGGTTGTTTTTTAACAATTCTTGTTGTAATTCTTTTATTAATGCACACACTGACCAGTGGATCTGACTCGATGGAGCTGGGTGGCGTCTCTTTATGTGGCCGATCGTCTCCTGGCTGGCTGGGGCTGCCGGGGCCTGTGCTCGGGGGAGGCAGGTGGAAGAGTTTGACCTGGTCTTGCTGAGCAGACGGCCAGGGCAGAGATCCTCTGACCCACTCCACCGGATCCTCCCACACCGACTTCTGCCCATGAACCTGCAGATGTGCACATTTACTTTCATCCAGGAGTGACATTCTGATCGGGTTACGTTTGGGATACTCTGACCCACCTTAATGCCATCTTTGGCTCCTTCCTGCAGGTACGGGATGATTGAATGATTCCAAAGATCGATAAACCACATGCGGAAGTCCTCTACTGTCACTGGACAGGACAAGAAGAAGCAGGGACCTACGGCAACACAGATTGGACACGTATAGATGAAACACTCCCTGAATCAGGCACAGCAAGCTTGTTATATAATTAAAACGCATTGTCATTTTTATCCAATTTGGTGCAGATATAATAATGAAAATTACCTATGAGGAAATCGGAGGTGCTGTGTTTCTCTAGGAAGGTGTGCAGGTGGTACCAGAGTCTGGGCACCCAGTCCAGCACCCGCAGAAGATCTTCATTCTTCACGCTCATGGGATCTTCAGCCTCCATTAGCTTTCTGTGCAGGTAACGTACTAGGAATCCGTTTGCTGGCTCGACGTTATTGGAAAACGTCACCATCCTGTGTAGAAGAAGCATACACAAGGTACGTGTACTTAAGAATGTACTGGTAATATAAGAAAAACTACATGGGGTAGGTTTAGCACTAAGCAGTAACCTAGTTATTGCTACCAGCACATGTTAGTGTCACCCAAAGTGACAATGCAAACAAAAGCAGGAGGGGCAACACGTCACAGCTGTTCCTCACTGATACTCCACGGGAAGCTAAAAATACCTTGTGTATGTCAGTACCAACCTGAAGCTGAGATGTAGGCCATGGTTAGGGGTCATCTTCACTGGCTGATTGGTTGTCCCTATTATATATGGACTGAGAAAGAGAAACAACACCTTTAAGGTGACTGAGAAACCCACTAATCATTTTTGTGTAGACTTTACTAGACTCACCATTTATGATATTTACAGGTTAAAGCACCATTAACAAGTTCACTGAGGGATGTTGCCTCATGCACATCATCCAAGATGACGACCAATGGGATCTCAGCTGTGCTGCTCTCCCGATCAATCTGATTGGCCAGATTGGCAAGATAGAGCTGAAGGTCCTGTTGGGATAAAAAGACAAAAACACAGTTAGAGGTTAGGTCAAGTCAAGTTGAATCACATTGATTTATACAGCACTAGTAGTCTATCTTTATAATAACATCAACTAAAAATAGAAATTGGCACAATATTCAGCTCTACAGAAGACAACAGTGTCATTTTGCAGCTCAATTCAGTCTATGTTGCAAAGTTCATACAGTAAATTATGAATTAAATCTGATACAGCTATAATTTAATTCATACTGTAAGTCTCACTACTCATAATGGAAAGTTTCAAGAGCAAGGTTTTATCATTTATGTATATTACAAAATATATTCATATTTTTATGTTTAATATAACTTGCTCACCAAGCATTTATTTTTTCCAAAATACAGCAAAAACACTAACACTGTGAAATATTTTAAAAATTTCAAATGACTGTTTTATATTTAAATATATTTATTTATATTTCATTTATTCATATTTTATTATTATATATTTGAATTTATTCCTGTCGTGCAACACTTTACATTACTCCAGTCTTAAGCGTCACATGTTCCTTCTAATAAGGTAATTTGTTGCTTAAGTAACATTTCTGAATATTATCGATGCTGAAAGCAGATGTATACATATTTCAGGATTTTACGATAAACAACAGATACAGAACAGCATCTTTTTATGATATAGCTCAATTTAGTTCAATGCTGATTCATTAACAGTGTCAAAGTTTCAATTTCACCGGCAAAAAGTGCCCTTATTCAGCTCAATTCAGTTCCAGCTTTGTTCTAATCTGATACTTTCGATTGACAATAATACCACAGAATAGAAATTGTCTTAAAGGAATAGTTCATCAAAAATGAAAATTCTGCCATCATTTACTCACCCTCGAGTCCTTTGTTCTGGTGAACACAAATTTTGAAGAAAATTTTTTCCTTACTATGGAAGTCAATGGTGACCCAAAACTATATTTCTTCAAAATACCTTCCTTTGTGTTCGACAGAATACAGAATTCATACAGGTTTAAATTATGTAAATGATGGCAGAATTAAAATTTTTGGGTGAACTATTCCTTTAAGCACGATGATCAAAAGTAGCATCTGTTCAGGTGTACCTTGCAGGACTGGCGGTGCATGTTGAAGGTGGTGATGATGGTGGGAGTAACCTCTCGAGCGCTGCGCTCCACCAGGTACTCGGCGAGGCGGTAGGTGAGGTAGGTCTTCCCTGTGCCGCTGGGGCCTGATAAGATCAAGCGGCGGTGCTTGAGCAGCAGACTGATGTAATGCTGCATCATGGGCTTGGGGATGAGCGTCTCAAACACCAGAACGTCCACACACTTCTCCTTCAGTCCTGCGTTCAAGGGAAACAGTAAAGGGTCAAATTCAGCACAATACAGATAACATGTTTTACATTTACAGCTAGTCTTATACAGTAGATGCTTTTATCCAAAGCAACAAATGATTGGCATTTACAAGCAATTTGCAGAGGTTCATGAGAAAGCTAGAGGTTTATTATGGTTATTTAAGGTATAAAATAAGGTACATATTTATATATTTAAACATACAAAATTTATTTATTTTAATGTAGTAAAATAACCCCTATATGTGTGTTAGATTTTATAATATAATTATTATTATTATTATTATTATTTATAAATAAAATAATAATAAAAATAAACAGTATATAAATACATTTTTATCCACTAAAAATCAAGTAATACATCGGTATTAGTGCTGTCAAATGATAAATCCCAATTAATTGCATTCAAAATAAAAGTTTTTGTTTACATACTGTAATATATGTGTACTGTATTTATTTATTATGTATATATATATATATATACACAAATACAGTATATATTCAGAAAATATTTACATTAATTTACATTTATATATTTATATTATATTTTATGTTATATATAAAAATTTAATTAAATAAATAAATATAACATATTTAACTTACAGTAAATATATACATGGATGTGTTTTTTTTCTTCATATATACATAATAAATAAATTGTTTGTTTTTAATGCAGTACAGGAAGAAATAACACACAGAAAAGAGCCATTACACCCATTTTCTCCTTTGAGAGAGGACGAATAGGCAATTGAGTATGTTTTCTTT
Organism: Enteromius viviparus; assembly: GCA_032353835.1. NCBI lineage: Eukaryota > Metazoa > Chordata > Actinopteri > Cypriniformes > Cyprinidae > Enteromius > Enteromius viviparus. Next base: position 158,515 of record JAUCNO010000841.1, on the reverse strand, counting down.
AGTCTGGGTGGTCTATAGCATCACAGCACCTCAACAAACAACTCTGAATTGCAGTCTGCGCTTAAAATAACACCTAAACCAAGTCCAGAGGAGTCTGGGTAACGGCCCCAATTCCCTGGGTCATATATCAGACTGAGAGCTCAGGAATGATGGGATTGTGGAGGCCGGCAGTGTTCTGCTGTTCAATCACACCTCCTGCTGGCTGCCGTTACAGTCAGAAACATTAGCACTATATTGCTCTTCTCAAGGGGATCTGAGTTATGAAGATACCTCACACACACTGCAGCGCTGCCTGTGGCTATTTGCATTATTTGTTGATGATTATTGAAGATGCAAATCTGAAAATAATGGCTTACAGTTTATGTAAAAAAATGCTTAAAAAATAGTGTCAGAGCATTTACTAGCTTACGGGAAGTAAAACAAACTAAAAGTCTTTGAGCGCTGTTAGAAATTGTGAAAAAAAAATATATTTTAGATGCGGAAAATAAATCATAATATTGTCCTCAATTAAGCAATTATTTGATATAAAATATAGAAATAAAAATAATATTTTAATCATGTAGAATATTTTGTATTATTAGTAGTAGTAGAATTAACAAGTGTATCTAATAATAATAACAATAACAATAATGATGATAATCATGATAACGTTACAGTAAAATATACAGTAAATATCTTTTAAAATATTTACATGAATTTGCAGTTATATATTTATATTACTGTATTATATATAAATATATTTAATATATAAACGTAATTAATTCATATACAAACTGTGTTTTTTATTTGTAAATACATCATAAATATACACAGTACACATTTATTTATTATGTAAACAAAAAAATATTTTGGATGCAATTAATTGACAGCACTAATATATATATTTCTAGGTATAATATGATTTACATACATACATGACATTCACATTTCAGTTGTGTTCATCAAAAGTGTATGGCATGAGGTGACTCAACGCAACACTACTATATTGTAATACTGGAGTTGTTCCATTGTTATCCGTCAGACACACTGACCTTTCAGAGTCACGCTGATGCAGGAGGAGCCTTTGCTGTAGAGGCGCACCGGGGTCGTCTCGGGCGGCTGCGCTCCCAGAACCCTCTTCAGATGGCTGAGGCTGTAGCTGTAGATGGAGTCCTGAGAGAGAGCGAGACTGGAGCCGGGGTCCACCACCGCTAAATACTCCTACAGACACACAGTGATAGGGGAAGAGCTCTTCAGTGTCATTTATTTCATGTCTAAACGTGTGGATGTTTCTGTCCCTCAGAAGACTGCGGGCGGCACTCACTTTAAAAGCCTGGGTAACTGCAGAGTCCAGAGAAAACCAGTCGGTCCGTCCGCTGATTTTAACCGTGCCGATGAAAAACTCCAGCTGTTTCACCTCCTATGAATGAGACACTTTTAAATGAGCTTTAAAAATGTACAGTAAATCTGGTTTTTGTAGTTGTGAAACACACACAGTATTTATTATTTATTACATTAAATATTTAAATAAATGTTTTTACCTATATTAAAAAATATTAATAAAAAGTAACATTTTACTTATTTTATTAAATACTACTTATGTATTTATTATTATTTATTTAAATATTGCAAATGTATTAAATAGCAATATGAAATGAATAAAAATATAAAACGGTATAATGGAATAATATTTTTTGTTTACTTAAATATAACTAAAATAAAACATGAAATTAATTTTTTTTTTTAAAGTTTACGTTGGAGTGCTAAATTATTTAAACTGAAATAAAAAAATACATATACTACAAATGTCAAAGCATATATTAAAATTACTAAATCTTAAACTAAACAAAAAAAAAATCTAAAAATAAAAGCCAATTCAAGATATTTATAAATAGGCTAAAATATAATATATTGAAAGTCAGAATTTACAATCAGAACTAATGTACTACAGATGATCAGCTGACTCATCAGGATGAAGATGCTTGTGTGAAGCACTCACGTCTTTGAATAGGTGCTGATTGGGTATGCGAACCAACACTCTGACCAGACTTTCGTCTTTCTGCAAAGTCGTGGTGGGGCTCTGAAAGACATCTGTGAGGTGAACAGAAACTACAGTGAGAAGGTGTAGAATTCAGGAGGGTTCGGATGTGAAAACTACACCTTATGCATGAGATCTCTGTGTAAATGTTTGACCTGGGTAAGGATCATTTTGTCCCATGCCGTTTTTGCCGAAAGATGACACCGATTGCCGTGGTGATGAGACGCCCAATGAACAGAGCCCAGAGGACTGGGAGGTGGAGCTCGGAGGTCTGGAGGAGGGGCCACCCGTCTTCAGCTGATCGTTCTCCGCCTTCAGGTTTTCCACCGTCACCTGTCAATGCATTTACTCAGGGAATAAATAATGATAACACTACTACTCCTAATATTAATATATATCACATAATTGTAAATATTTAAAAATTATTAGTATTAAATAAATTATACATATTTAGACAACAACAACATTAATTATAATCATACAACAAATGCAACATTATTATTATTATGATTAATGTGCACATTTAGTTTTATTACAATTCGTTAGTTGTTTAAAATTATTATTTGTATTATTAATAACCAGTACACCTAAATATAACTAAATAAATAATTTTACACACATGCAGAAGAATCTTAAACAATATTTTGATTACTGTTATTATAAATTAAATTGGACAAATTTACACAATAATAATAATATTTAAATATATCACTTGCAATTATATATATTTTTTTTTGTATTATTAATAACTAACCAGTACACCAATATAATAATAATAATAATAACAACAACAATAGTAATAATAAATTTAAATATATTAATTATCACTTTAAATTATTTTTATTATTAACATAATTGTAACTGTAATATTATTAATATCATTTACGCTTAAAATTAGGTTAATTTAATTTGAAATATTTTTATTTGCAGTAAAAAAAATTTTTATTATTGTAGATGACCAATCAAAAGTTGAACACACTGAATACGTGTTTATTTAATTTTAAATTTGATGCTCAGTTTTACAGTCGAATGTATAAGCCTGTTAATGAATTTGTGTTCATCTAAATAGCGTCTCACACACACACACACACACACACACACCTGCATGTTGGTCATGGCCTCCTGCAGCTGCTCCAGCTGATGGGCGGAGCTCAGCGCCTCTAAGCGGATGTCCGTCAGCTTGCGCTCTTTCTCCCACAGTTCTGAGCGTAACACTGACACCACTTTCTCTTCGTGCTCAGTTTCCTCTTGGCCCTCGCATGATCTGCCGTAAATATCAACATCAAACACACAGCTATGAACGGTGGACGTCACATTACTCAACTCGTCTTGTGAAGAACATAAACAATGGCATTTCCTACCCCGATGTTGAAGTCGAGGCCTTTGCGGAGGTATCGTCATCCACATTATGCTGGATTTTGGGTGAAGATGGGGCGGATGTGACGGGTGTTGCGATCTCCTCTATATCTGCGTATGGCGCTTTGGAGCCCTTTTTACTGAAGGCCTTGTTGAAGGAGCTCCTCAGCTACATTTAGAGCAGAAATGAGACGCTCAACTTAAGACACTACTTCACATTGAGAGCCTTTTAAAAACAAGTATGAATTCCTAGTGTTAATATACTGTTGATGGCTTGAAAATAACAAAACACAATCACAGTGGAGGCATATATGATTTGATGTGTTTGTGATGGCACATCTTAACAATGAATTTTGGCAAAAGTAAGCCAACAAGCTTCATAATTTTCAAGCAAAGCATTCATTTATAATTAGTAGGACTATGTAATGAATGTCTATGTCTCAGCCGTTAACTCTAGATAAAAAACAATATTAACATCAAATGAACCATAAACGTATAAAAATGCTATAATAATGAATCCAAGCTATATGGAAATATATATAAAAAAAATAAAAATGAGTAAATATTATAATATAATATTATTTATTTTAAAATAAATAATAAAAATGGAAAAAAGCACATAACAAAATTACTTATATAAGAAAATAATTATAAACTTAATTAATTGAAAAATATAACAAATGCTAATTTAAAAATTACGAAATATTATAATAGTATATTTAAAATAATTAACAGGTTAAATTAAATAGGTGTTCAACCTGTAGAGTTTCATAATATAATCTCAGGCATTAGTTATGACAGTGTTAATCACAAAGCACTTATCAAACACATAAAGAACGCATGAAATGATGAGTAATAGGACACCTGGACATCATGTGTTACATTAACATTTCAGTCAATATATTGTACAGTATATTGCATTGCATTCTACTTCAATTTTATCCTTTAAATGCATCAGATTCTAAGCCTGAAAGCCTCCATTACAGACTATACTGCACAATTTTGATTTTCTGAGACTTATTGACTGAGTTTCTAATATAATGGCAAAGAAGACATTGATTGTTTCTTCAGAAGTATGCTGTGAATGTGATGAATGTGGATGGGATGGACTGGGCTGGGAGAACAACTCACCTCACAGACCTGTAAAAATTGGAAGCAGGGAAGCGTGGGGAAGAGATCACAGTCATACTTAATCACAACGTTGAAACAGCCCATCTACATTACACATATTACATCAGCAGAACGGGCACCCTGGACCAGCCTGAACCCAAGAATAAACTGTTCCCATCCTCACCCAGCTCTTCTTCTTCTTCTTCTTGGCCTCTTGTTCCTTCAGGCTGCCGGCGCTGGAGTGACTGGTGATGCTGTTCAGACTGGATATGCTCTCTGACGAGTTCTGCCGGTCGATCTGCAGCTCTGAGGGGAAAATGCTCATTTAACACACTTCCATCAAGCTCAAAAAATCTAAAAAAAAGAAAGAAAGCCTTGTGCACAAAAAGGAATAAATGTATATATATAAACCTTTGGGTGTGGTTTCAGGGACATTGAGAGCCCCTTGAATGAGTGTCTGGGCTTCTGTGTTCTTGGTCTTCAGGTCTTCTATGGTTTCCCTCAGGTCCTGTAGCTCAGAATCCTGAAATGAGCAGCCAAAGATATCACTGGATGTTCAGACATGAACATATTCCACTGTTGAAAAGAAATCTCTTCACAACAAAAGAATGAAACTTCATTATATAAACTGGTGTCAGTTTTAATGAAATTGTGCCATTTATGTGTTTTGTGCATCCCTGTGACTTATTACTGATGACAGTAGCTATAAAACAAACGTATTCACATCTCATAACAGTCATTTTGCGTGTAACCAGTTATATAAAATCTTTGAATTTTTTCAAAGAAGAATGAAAAAATAATCCTCTCAAAGGCTGCATTTACTTGATCAAAAACTTTACAGTTATTAAAATAACTGGTGTTCATTTGAATATTTAGCAAACTGTAATTTATTTCTGAGATGAAAGCTGAATTTTCAGCATCATTACTCAAGTCTTCAGTGTCACATGATTTTTGATTTGCTGCTCAAGACACATTTCTGATGATTATTCATGTTAAAAACATGTTTTGTATGCATTCGATCCTATTTTATTTATACATTAACTTAATTTAGATGTATTTTTTTCTGTGTTTATTTACACACACACAGAGATTTTAAATGTCGTGATTTTAATTACTGTTTTTATATAGAAGGCAAATGCACAAATTTGACAAGTTCAAATCTATCACGTGTAAATCTGCCGCCTGTTGTTTCTGTTCACTGACCTTCTGCTCAGAAGTGACTGAGAGACTCTGCAGTCGTGCCGTCATGAGAGCCAGACTCTGCTCAAACGCTGCCACCAGGTTAGCCTGCAGACACAGAGACAGGTGCAGGTTAATGTCTGACATACACTACTGGTCATTACACACACACACACACACACACGTGTGTCTCCATCTGGACTAGGAAAAAGGAACGGGATAGGACGGCAATGGAGAACAGATGTGTAAATGGATGGAGGGTGAGCAGAGGATAACCTGCAGGCTGAAAAGGACAAAACCATGAGGTTGCTATGTGACGACACTCACACACACACACTACAGGAGGAAGAGTGTGTGTGTGAAAGAGAGATGATGGAATAAACCTGATCAAAAATACAATATCCATCATGCTATGCACTGTGACTCATCACATGTGCATCATCGTGCAACTACACGCACATTTCCTGAAGAAAAACACCCCTGTGACGCTAGGCTGCTGTGGGTGGTTGCCAGGCTGCTTTAAGGCTATGTAGGTAGTGTTGCTGTGCATTTGCTAAAGTGTTTTCTTTAGGCTGTTCAGAGAGGCTGCCTTGGCTGTTGTTACATGGTTGTAAGGATGTTCTGGGTGTTTCAAGAATATTTTGTGTGGTTTTCCAGATTGAATACATACAAGCTAGACACACAATGAAATATTTTGGGTTTGCTCAGATAAAATTAGTGCACATTCACAACTATGTCAGTGTTTAGAGTTGTGTTTCCTTCATAAAGCACCCCACATCAACATCATCCACACCCGGCCAGATGACACCTGAAAGCCACAAACATAAATGACTTCCACTCCACATCATCAGTCAGCGCCACACTGAGGGCGGGGGACACATGCAACAGTAACAGACGGGGCTGTGAGTGACAGTCCAACAAACCTGGCCTGCCTGCAACAGCCAGCAACCCCAGGCAGCAGTCAGTCATCAGAGGCCCGGGATGGGACATCAGCCAGGGAGAGAGGGACAGTGCTGTTAGGACTATAGGGCCACAACCCTCCATCCCACACACACACACACACATATATATGCACTGGGATCACCTATTTTGCCCCAAGATGTAATATAAGTCCCCAGAATGTGTCTTTGAAGTTTGAAACACCCAACAGATCATGTTTCATATTATTCTGCATAATTTTCATGCATGTCTCTTTAAATGCAAATAAGCTGCCACGCCCCTTTTTCCAGAACAGGGCTGTGGCTTTACAGCTCACCTCAGACACTCAAGAAAACATCAGTTTGGTTTTGATTTTCATGTCTATTGCAGTGTAATCATGCGTTTTAAAGGAGCATTAGTTACAATTTTTGATACAGGGTTTACAGAGTGCACACATTCGAAGCACATGCACAGAAAGTGGCTTTCACGTGGCATGTGAGTTCTCTTTCATGTCTTATTGTGCTTAAATTGTCACGCACAAGTTACAAAAACACGGTCGTGAGCTTATGTGAACGTAAACAGCTGGGAAATAAATTGTGTGTTGAAATCAGATACTGCTGTCTATGCTGATAATTTGCCTGCTTTGTTAACTTCTGTAGCTTTAATAAGGAGATTTAATAATATGGCTCACTCGAGGCGGCCTCTGCTAAAACAGCAGTGTCTGTCACTAGTCGTGGGCGATAAAATGTGACATCACCGCTTGTTCTGATATACTGCTTATGATTTATGGGGACTGATAAAAAGTAGCAGGTGGATTTTTATCTTTATAGGGTGGTTGTGTACTGTACATGCACTGCCACCTTACATTTATTTTTAAATAACATGTAAAAGTGTCCGAATCACAAAAGCTCTTCTAGGAAATCTAATCCCATCCAGATTGGACAGTCATCACAGTGTGTGAGTGTATTGCTGAAGCAGCAGATCAGTGCAGGGTGAGCTGAAGGCAGCTGGGGTTAGTGGAAACTTGCAGTGAGAAGGGATCTAGATTTAAACACTAGAAATACTGTAAATTACAACAATCAACATTACATGGGAACAGTCATTATTTAATTATTAATACTTGGAAAACAATGATGACTGAAAAGTGCCAGAATGTAGAAATGCACGTGACGGTGTGTTTGAAAAACTACCTCTGGCAGCATATCATGAAGACTTTTGCTTATAGCTACTATGACACAAACGCAATTTGGATGATACAAAAATATTAAAGAAAAAATCTAAATGTGATTAATAAATATTAGTGCTGGGCAGTGATTAATCGTAACTTATTGCATCCAAAGTAAATGTTTTGTGTATATAATATCTGTGTGTGCACTGTGTATAATTATTAATGCACACATGCATGCAGTATTTTCTAAATATATTAAATATATTTATATAATATCAATTATATGAATATAATCATATACATGTAATTATTTTCTAAATATATACTGTATGTGTGTGTCTTTATATATACACATAATAAATATACACAGTACACACATATATTATATAAACAAAAAATTATTTTGGATGTGATTAATCGCAATTAATCGTTGTCCAGCACTAATAAACATATAATATGCAACCTACGAATTGTGAAATTATTAAATGCATCACTATAAAATAATACTAATGAAAGTAAAAAGAGCATGCTGTTATTTTAAATCTGCAGCTGTGTATATAATGGTGTTGTGCACGTACATTTGCTGAGAGCTGGTTGGTCAGATTGGTCACTTTATCCTGAGACGACTCCAGCTCACGCCTCAGTATCCGGATTTGCTGAGATGGTAGAATGAGTTAGAAACATTAATGACAGCGATTTTCAAAACACAGGTCAGCAGGTCAAACGGTTTAAATATAATGCAATAAAAACTATAGTTGGTTGTTTTTGTGTCATTTATCATGAATGAAAATGAGTTGCTATCAAAAGTGAATATGACTGTTTTGTTATTTCTCGAGCAATAGCAGAAAATAAGAGGAAGCGAAGCATAAAGAGAAGCTGACAAGCTGTCATGAGACAATTCTTACCTCTCCTTGCATTCTCTCTTCGGTCTTAAAGTGCATGATACAGAAATGGAGATAAAAGGCCAAGAAAGAGCGAGGAAGGACAGGAAACGGAGAAAACAGGCTGGTTGTTAAGAGAAATTTCAGGAAATATAGAGCTGACTTTATCAGACTCTGTGCTGTGAATCAAATACAGCAACCAACTTAATTTTAACTTGTTGCATCCGTTTTTACTCACCGACGAATAGTTGGAGGAGGCATTTGAGGCCAGAGACAGCACCGATCCATGAACTGAGAAAGAGAGCAAAATTACACACAAATACAGGACAGAGCCATCAAAATAAACGCTGCACTAATAACTGAGGTCAACAAGAGACTGCTTGCAGCCATAATTTGGTCTATTTCTACATAAAATAGAGATAATAAAGAATAAAGATATTTAGCATATACCTGATTGCTGATTAGAAAAACATGCACTGATGAATTATACAAAACAATGTGCATCACGATAGGAAATATATACATTTTCAAGAATGTATTAGACATTAAGCAGTGTTGTTAACTAAAACTAAATATCTAAAACTTTTTTCCACCAATTGAAATTAAAGCTGAAATTAAATACAAATATCCAATGAAAAACCCCAAAAAACAACTAAATAATTCTTTGGCAACTAAGCTGAATTGCTAAAATAAAAAATAAGTTAAATAGAAATATTTAAGATGATAGTTAATTGATATCACTCAGTTCTTAAATGTGTAACTACACTGTAACAAGGACATCGTAAAATAATGTGTAGCTGTAGTTTAAGACAATTACTAAAATGCAAAAATAAATAAATAAATAAAATATGAATATGGATTATAAAAGTACTAAAAGACAGAAAAGTTAAAATCTTATTAGTTAGATTAAAACTCTCTCTCTCTATTAAAAGCAATATATAACATGTTCACATATGTCTGAGTTGTTATCTGCATTTGAACAGTAGCAAAATAGAATAATAAATAATAAAATAAAATGTTGCATCAAATCAAGGAGAAGGTTCCTGAACATCGCCCATGGCTCACCATCTTCAGTAGGCTCTCTGAAGGATCCAGATCTCATCATGCTCTTTGGTCGGTCGGCCAGAGACAGAGAGCTGCCCAGAGGAGATGTGCTGTACAGCTCGTAGCCCATGTCATTCGCCGGGATGCTGTTGGAGCGCGTGATCTGGGACCCGGAGCCTGAACTCGGGATTGGTGCCACTGCATAGAGACAGTGTCATTATTGAAGGTGATCGATCTCAGTCATGTGCCTCTGCTGAACCTCTGGCTTCACTCACCCACGTTGGTCGGCGGTGTTTTTCCCAGGAAGGACTGTGTCACGTGCGTCGGCGAGGGCAGCTGCGGGGGGCTCTCAGAATCCGTCATACTCGTGATTGTGTGGGAATGTCGGCGTTCCCTCACTTCTCCCTCTGATTGTCCGCTGCCATAGCGACTGTGGGAGAAAGCATGAGGCGTGGGTCAGAAGCATCTTAAATTGCAATGCTGTACTAGTTGATTTTAGATAAAATAGATGTACCTTAATCCTTTCTTGGGAAAGGTGTTCCTATCAGTTTGTAAACTGGGAGGGGTAGAGAGCAGCACATACAGTATAAATAGCTCACCCCAGACTAACACTGGTAGCATTACACTGATATCCAGTCCAATACGCTCATCTGATTGTGTAAATAATAATTCAGTCTCTTGCTGCATCGCTCTCTATCACAGCAAATATTTTATATAAAAGGAATATCATAATTTAAATAGGATATTTTCAATTATATTAGATATCATATAGTAAAATAATATTTGTATTAATTTATTTATATATATAAATATGATATATATGAGAATCAATAATATATAATTGATTGTTAATATTTACAATGATTTACATCAATTTACATCACATTACTATTATTATTATTATTGGTAAGAATAATAAGGATATTTTTTTTGTTAAAATAACAATTGGTCCAAGAGATTTGTTAGTTATTAATTACAATTACATAATTATATAATAGAAAATCTAATAAAAATAAGTGTATTTTATATTTTTTATATATTTATATTTACATTTTATTTATTATTTTATTATTATTAAACAATAAAATAACAAACATGTAATTGACAAATCATATTAATACATAATATAACAATTACATGCTGAAATTATTATAGAATAAATAATATATGGTGAAAATTATGTAATAATAATGTGTTTTTATACATATGTGTTTTTAAATTGTTGTTTTATTTATTATGTAAATACATATACAAATAATAATAATAATATATAGTATAACAATTATAATAATAAAATTTTTAAGCTAAAAAAATCTACACTACTGATTTAATAGGGACTTAATAGGGTTTAGTCATTCTTCATCTCTACTTATAAACATATCTACCTATAAACAGACTCAAACTCACCTGTCGCCCAAAGTGATGGACGTCCGGCTGCCTGCACCCCACGTCCCAGTACTCCTGGCTTCGTCTCGCTCTCCCAGATCCAGTTTAGGGGGGACGCTCATGTGAAGCGGCAGTGACTCCATGCTGCGGTGCAGGCCGGACATCTTGGGGTAGAGAATTGGGGAGCTGCTGACTGAGAGCGTCTGGCCTGAGAAACAGCTAGGAGAGTCGATGTGGAGCACCGGAGCGGGGCTCGGGGTGAGCCGAGGAGGAACCCGGGAGCCCGCCAGGTCCTGCAGCTTGGAGTAGGGAGGGATCTTCGGAGGAAGGTCATGGATGGTGATACAGGAATCCAGACTGTTGGAGTTGACCTTGTCTAGGTGAGCCAGGCTGGGAGGATGAACTAGAGACTTACTGCTCAAAAACCTGTTAAGAGTCAAAAACCACATCATCCTCTTCAGTAACGTCATGAGCTCAAAGACCTTCTGTAAGCAAGTGCTGAAAAGATTTCAGAGCATTCAAAGGAGCTAAATAAAGAAGAACATGCTGGCAACCATAAAACCAACCTCAAACGCATTTGATGTTTGTTTCCAGAAAGGGTTTTAAATAATTGAGCAGCATAAATTGCATAATAAAAACACACAGATACATACCTATATC
>JAUCNO010000841.1:124827-146696 GCA_032353835.1 Enteromius viviparus | reverse complement strand
CATGAACTGTCAAATAAGTTAGAAATCTTTAGAAATCTTTGGGGGTGCTTTTATTCATTTTGGGGGTGCTGAAGCACATATAATATAAACACCCTGATATTATGCATGCTACCTCTGCAGAAATACACATGGTGGTGTGCTCCAATGCAATCTCCAGCTCTGTCAATGACTGCACAGGTGGTTAAAAATTAATACATGCTCTTTTTCTCCACATGCTTTGATCTGCAAGGGCAAACTGGAACACAGCTTTATGTGTAGATTTTGTGGCTCACAAGAAGCAACACTACACCTAATGCAGATTAATACATTTTAAAATAATGCAAAACACAGACATCTACTATAAAAACATATTCAATTAAATAGTAATTTTTAAAAGTAAATTACAATAAATTCCATTAGTTAATTCAGGTGAATTCTAAAAAGCGTTTTGTTAATATACAATACATAGTCTATATTTTTTCAGGTATTTTTGGTGGATGTGTGGTAAATGTGTATATACATAAAAAATATATATTTTTGACTTTTTAAATAATGCACAAAAATACATGTGAAAACCAATTCAGTGCTGTAAGACAAAATTACAGATATACTCTGTCAAAAACCAAAATGAGTATGTTATACGGTGCTGGTTCTCAAGATATTTATATAGAGACAGTTCTACTTAAAAAACTAGACAAAAAAATTCATCATTTACCCTCAACCAAGGAGCTACAGTTATGGTAGCCATTGACTTCCATAGTACTTTTTTGACTACCATAGTAGTTTTTTCTATGGAAGTCAATGGGTACCATCAACTGTTTGGCTACCAACATTCTTCAAAATACCAGGTTTAGAACAACTTGAGGCTGAACTATACCCAAAAACATATTACTTAGAAATCAAGTAAAAGAAGGAACAAATAAAAAGTGTATTTATATATATAAATACTTTTTATATATCCATATCAATGTCTAGAGAAAAGGGTGACTGATAACTAATAATATCAATTATTATTATAATTACCATCATTCTCCCTTCCCTTTAGATATTGATACATATCAGACACTTAAAAACCCATAGCACAATAAAGGAAACCAACATGATCAGGTTGGCCCCATAAAAGATAATTTCCCTCTCATAACTTGCTATATGTAATATTCAGGTTTATTTCCAGACTGGCACAAAGAGGTCAAATTTGTCCCTATCCTCATAACTGTCCCTCAACTCATACTATTGTCCCTCGTACATATTTTAAGCTTTTCCAACCCTCTAGAGGTTTAGCCCCTTGTTCAACTGTGCAGCACAATAGTAAATCTGAATGCAAACAGGAAAGCAATGCTCCATTCTGAGCGCTAATTCAGTCTACTGATTAACAGTGGTATGCAGATGTTATGTGCCATTTATGAGTACAACTCATAAGGAAGACCATTATGCAGAGGTTTATTATGCAGAACAAATGAGCATGAACTCTATGTGTAAGTATGATTATAAAAAAGAAAGTGCTTGGATATAGTGAATCAAGACATTATTCTTAACAGAGAACTTGTGATTAAAAGATCCTGCATGAAAAAAACTTTTTCCCTGTAGCACTTCACTTTCTTCTAAATTTAGAGGAAAATAACTCTGCAACTACTCTGGTGTTGGATGTAATTATACTCTGTCTATATAAAAGCATGCTAAAAATCCTAAAAGAATGCATGCAAGATTCCTATCGGAGAACCAAATTAAAACACATACATACATTTTGTAATTTAACTAATTCAAAGCATCCTAATGGAAATGCAGTGCTTCCAAAAAAAAAATAAAAAAAATGAAAACAAGATGGCGCCACAAATGGCAGCCTCAGTTTTTTTACTGTTTTTGTTAGTTTTCCTGAGCGGCATAACAACAAGCCATGGTTCACAGCAGAACTCAGACATCTTTGTCAGGCCAAAGAGGATGCCTATAGGAAAGGTGACAGAGTCTTGTACAATCCGGCCAGAAACACACAGAATAAGGAGATTTAATGGGAAGTAATGCTAAAAAGTTGGAAGATCAGTTTATTTCCAGTGACCCAGCTTCAGTGCGGAAAGGTTTGAAAGCCATCACTAGACAAGACACCATCCCTCAGCACTGAGGCCAATCATCAACTTGCTGAAGACCTGAATGAGTTTTACTGTAGATTTGAAACTATTAGTCTAACACCCCACATTTACTGGACCCCCTGCAGTTTGCTTACCGTGCAAACAGATCTGTGGATGATGCAGTCAATATGGAACTGCATTACATCCTGCAACATCTGGACAGACCAGGGACTTATGTGAGGATCCTGTTCGTGGACTTCAGCTCCTCCTGTTTGAGGATTCAGCATCCGTATGACCAGCACTGGCGCCCCTCAGGGCTGTGTTCTCTCCCCAATGCTCTTCTCACTCTACACTTCTAAAGACCCCTTAGAGTCATAAAAGTAATCAGCCTCATCCAGGATGGTGACGAAGCTGGCTATCTGGTGCAGTCTCAAAAACCTGGAGCTCAAAATGGTGGAGATGATGGTGGACTTCAGGAGGAACCCCCCTGCTCTGCCCCAAATTACCATCATGGACACCACTGTGTGGCAGCAGTGGAGTCATTCAGATTCCTGGGGACCATCAACTCCCAGAACCTGAAGTGGGACACTTACATAGACTCCATTGCCAAAAAGGCCCAGCAGAGGCTGTACTTCCTTCGCCAGCTGAGGAAATTCAACCTGCCACAGGAGCTGCTGAAACATTTCTACTGCCGTCTTTGTGTCTGTCCCGTGCACTTCTATAACTGTTTGGTTTGGCTCAGCTACAAAAACAGACATCCGAATACTACAGAGGACAGTTCTATCTGTTGAAAGGATTATTGGTTAACCCCTGCCCGCCCTCCAAGAACTGTACACATTCAGAGTGAGGAAAAGGGCTTAGAAAATCATTTGGGATCCCTCACATCCGAGCTATGACTTTTTTGAACTTTTCCCATCTGGTTGGCGCTACAGAGCACCGAATACCAGGACAGTCAGACACAAGAACGGTTTCTTTCCCCAGGGTGAGCAGTTAATAGTGCTCCCACTGTGCAATAAAAATATGGGCAATAGCCAATGTTTATTTTATCACCCTACATTATAATACATCCTTCATCTAATTATTATTTCTAATCATTATTTTACACTATTTCTATTTTATCCATAGCACACCTGTACATATAATTTATTTATCTAAATGTATTATTGTTTTTTTCTTTCTTTGTGTTGTTGTATTTTCTGTGTACTGGAAGCTGAGACACCAAAACAAATTCCTTGTATGTGCAAACATACTTGGCAACAAAGCTCTTTCTGATACTGATTCAGAAAATTTTGATCGGAATCCTGTATGGATTCTTAAGCAAGAGCTCCGGAGAGCATTTTAATAAGGAGTTTAATCCAGGTCATTCGTTTACTCTCATTAGCCTTTAATCCCAGCACTGAATTATACTGTGCAATGCAATGCAAGTAGAAGGAGGATCCAGGATTCTACACAAACAATTGCAAGCATTCAGACCCAAATTGGTTGTTTAAACATATGAGGTTTGTACACGGTTGAAATAAAGGTCATTCATTTGAGGGCTGGTGCACAAAAGCAGGGCATGCTGTGTTTAGAAGACAGCACAAACAAAATGGAATATTTGTTTTAAATGCAACAAACATACTTCCTGATTAATGCCATGCATAACAAGCAGTATACAGATCCAATTATATATATATTAAAATTCTAAAGTATGCATATAACTGCTAATTATCCCTTAAAATGCCTAGCTGTATTTCATCCAGTCTGACAGGTGATCATGCAAGCTTTTGTTCATGCGTTCGACAACGACATTTATCAGCGTCTACAGATCGAGCCGCAGTCAAAGGAGGGTGATGACAAGCTACAAACCGAATTAATTATTCCCCCTTTATGCATTCCACAGCCTCTTCCTCTTCTGGTACCACCCGTGTCCCTGATATAGCAGCCATTACCTCATTACAGATGAGAGCAGAGCAGCAACACCAGCACACGGCACCAGACAGGCATCAAAAAGCAGATCAGTGTGCCGAGTGTCGCCCCCGAGCTCTCTGTCATTCGATCACTGGACACACGCCAAAGCGGGAATAATATATGAGTGCACAAGTGTTAGAGAAACGATGCTCGCCGCACACGCTACCCAGAACAAAGCCCTGCATTGTCCAGCTGTCCGAGACCACCTTTAGTACCACGACAACATGCTTTTAGCTGGATATCCTCCAGTCGATCTGTGCCATTCGGCAGCTGGTAGTAAGTGGGCGTGAAAGAGGGAAAAACCTGTACTCACCGAGCATCTGACTGAAGAGCAACTGCTCCAGGTCACCAAGAACGGTGACCACCAGCTCCGGGTCCACCTTGAGGAAGGGTTTATCGCCACCTTCTTCACCTTGACCTTTAGCCTCCGGGTCTCCCGAGCACCCAGCCACCGGTTTCTTACCACTGGCTTTGGATTTGCTGGATAGGATATCATCGTCGGACTTGCAGTCATCAGACACCTTACTCAAGGGTTTCACTTCCGCATAAGGGCCTCGAGGGATCCAACTTTGGCCCTTTCCCAAGGCACCGGGTGTTGCGAGTGGGGTGAACGTCTTGGGTTTGCCCTGGAAGAGGGAGTGGTCGGATTTGGACAGGTTTCGAGAGAGTTGGGAGCCCCCCGGCCCTCCTCCAACGCCTGCCGGTTTGGGTTTGCCCATCTTCAGGTGTCCTGAGGCAGCTTTGCTCATATCGTCGCACCATTTGGGCTCATAGAGCTGCATCTTCTTCTCGGCATCTGTCAGCACGGCCAGGTTGGTCAGAGACCTCTGTTTGCGAAGGTTGGACGGCACCGGGATCCGTCCCTCCATGCTGCCCACACGGTACACCTTCAGCTCGCTCCGTGCCACGCTTTGTGGCACGCTGGACTTGCCCCTCTTGGCAGCCATGCCTGCGCCTTCCCTTGACGTCCCCTTGCTCTGCCTGCCTTTTATTCGACCCCCAAGTGTCTTCCTCTACCGGAGAGCATTTAGGGCCAAATGAGAGAAGAGCGAGAGCATGGAGGAGAGGACAAACGTGCAGCTCTTTCTCTTTTGCACGGGAAGAAAATGCTAATTCCGAGTGCCCTTTATTTCCCCGTTCCTTCCTGTCAGGCTGCAGCAGCTGCCGTCCTGGTTCTCCTTTTCTCTCTCCTCTTTCTCTCACTCCCTCGTTTTCTCTCCTCCCTTCACCAGACTGTCTTGCCGCTGAGCCGTGCAGCAGCCAAATGACAGCAGCGCTGCACGCAACAACAGTCCCTCCCCCCTTTCTCTCTCTCTCTCTCCCTCTCTGTCTCTCGGTTGCATTTTCCGGTGCGTCTTTCTGCCTCAGCAGAAAGTGTGAGCTTATAGGGAGAGATGACAAATTGCAACACTAGAACGTAAACTGAATCCAGTGCATCTTAGTGTGTATTTTCACACACACTATTTCTCCATCCCCATTGTTTTGCCCCTCCCCCTTCCAGATTCAATGCAGAATACCCATTAAAATCTCAGTTATGTATTCACTATCTGCCTTCGGGAGAAATGCATTGCATATGCATGGGACAATTTAGCAATACACAAATGTCATACAGTGCTATCTATCTACCTATCTGTTCAATATTGCCTTTAGTGGTATAATATATATTAATGTATATACAAGCTTTATAGCTTTAAATAATCTAACACAAAAATGGCCATCTATCTGTGATATACTAATACAAAAACTACAATATAAAAATGCTATTAATTAATTTTGTTAAATAATTTTCAACACAATATACAAAAAAAAAAAATTGCAACTTAAAGAAAAGAAAAACGTGTGTGAATACGGCAATAGAATAAGAATTTTCACAATTTTCTTAATGCAAAAAAATTATTATTAGATGTTAAATTAGACAAAATATATAATATTATGTATAATAATAATAATAATAAGTTATATTTGTGCAACCATTTAAAAGACAAATCTGAATGTCAAGATTTATTTTATATTTTCAAACCTAAAAAATAAAAGTCAGAAATGATAAATTAAATACATTTACTGTTTTTTATCCCTAAAGTGTATCCTTAAATGAGTTACACAGTGCACAGTGCATATGTTATTAAGTCAGTTTCAAATATGTGTATAACAATCAAGCCGAACTGTTTGCAGTGCAGTATTCAGTTATTTTTCCAGATGGTTTCCGTCACACCTCCAACCCATCCACCTTCAATACATAAGACCGCAGTGTTGTTTTTAGATGATCCCTAGCGTTATCGCTCATGATATTCCATACACATCTCTCTATGGAGTTCTCCGCAATGCTTCGCTGGAGAAGCGTCACCATAGCAACGCTGCTACCTACATCACAACACGCATTAAGACGGCAGAGTCTCTCCACCGTAAATAAGGTAACAGCATGCCACAAATCCACTTTCTGTTTGTCTTTATTGCTTCACAAACAAGCCTTGTTAGCCTGGCTGGAGCCTGGCAGTGACTTAAACCAATCGCCCATAACTGGCCTGATGCAACTGACCAGTTTGGTACAACGACTCAATCAAAAGCTCGGCGTGCTCATGCAGGGGGTCCCTACACTTGGCCAAACACATGCTAGTCCCAGGGCATCTGGGGTAATTCTGATGTTACTGGGCTGAGAAGAATAAGGTCTTTTGTTCAAACTCGTCATGAGTGGCCGTGCCATTCTGTGGGGAATTTTTCCATTCACATCATTAAAAGAAGAACTTACTTCCTGTGTATGCTGTACTGTTGTCGCATAAATATTTCATCCTTCGTTTTAGTTATATCAACCAAAAACAGATCAAGTAGATTGAGATCAAATGTTTGCATTGTACTGGGATTTCGGTTCGGAGGAACTTTTGGCAAATCTAAGCACAGTTTGAGAAACTAAGCGGATAAAAAGTCTCCATTTGATCTAAAAATATATATAAAAAATAAGAAAAGAAAAAAAATCATTCAAAATATTTAATGCGGCGCCCGGGGAGCAGTTGGGGGAACGATGCCTTGCTCAAGGCATCATATATTATATCTAACAGATGATCGAGTTATTGATACGCATATGCATAAAAAGAGATATTAAAGATAGTAATACTACTACTAATAATAATATAATGATCTGAAAAGTATTTTAATCTCAGTTCTAAGAAAACTTATTAAAAAACATTGACAATACCTATTAAAAGATGAGATATTAAACTTTAATGTGCAAACAAGAGCTATAAGGAAGAACTAAAATGTTTATAATTAGGTCTAAAAGATGCAAATGATTAAAAAAATACTGTGGCATTAAACAGCTAAGATTTAAGACATAACCATATTAAATATCTTCACGCATTCAAATGTTACCAATAAGTCCTACAGATGTCTGAGAGGAACAATTCATTATTACAGATCCTATGAAAATCTCAAAAATTCACTCTGTAGAAAGAATGTATATGTATTATAAATAATACAAATAATAATCATCAATAATTAATAATCTATGCAATAATTATCTCCAAGAACAACAACTAAGATTTAAACGATTAATCACAATAAATCACATTCAAAATAAAAGTTTTTGTTTGCATAATACTGTATATGTGTGCATATTTATTTTGCATGTATAAATATATGCATGTACATAATATGTTATATTTATATATTAAAGATATATAAATTATATGAATATGCATGCCATTATATTTTTTCATAAGTATACACATGCTTGCTTATGCATTTATATATTAATAAATATAAACAGCATACACACGTATATGATCTAAACAACTAAAAAGATGTGAAAACTGTCTATTAAATCTCAATTATGTCTAAAAAAACTCTTTATTGAACTCAGTGCTCAGAGATTCTTCTCTAATCAACTTCACAGCTTTCTAAAGGGAAAGGTATTTAAAAAAAATCTGTTCTGTGGTCTACTCACAGTATATATCACGTAACATATCACTATGATCTCACACTTACATGAAACAGCACTGCATTCTGACACATATTAGGTAAGAGACCTCAGTGTTTTCTCTTCATGATGTATGAAACACACGTCCTCATGCGTCCACCACCCTCTCTCCAGAGAAAGCCAAAGGTTCTCCAAACATCTGGATCTCATCCGGAGGCTGTGGTTGGCCAGCAGTGCAGATGTTTGGAGACATGAGAACATCCCATGTGTTCCTGGCATCTGTAGCCGGTCAGCTGCTGCCATTACACCACACTGATATATGAACATTACTCAGACCGGCTTTCATTCGCTGTTCGTGTGCGGATGTGGCAGCAAATGGCTGGGCTTGTCTGTTTGTATGTTTGCTCACATGCCATCATTCCTACATTAAAATCACACCCCTCCGAAGAATTACCGAGTGACACGATATAAATCTTACACTCAAAAGTCATAAAAGTATTTGTCTCCAGTGAACACATGCAGTATATTAATGTGAAACATGTGAACACGGTCTGTAAACTCACACTGTTGCACTTTATTCCCACATCTGAAAGACAATTTGCTTCAGCGCATTCTTCTATATATTTATTTTGTGAAAGGCAGTAAAATGAAATTTAATAAAGTACAACAAATAGTGTTTATACAGCGTTTATATAAAGATCAGGGCTTCTGTGTAAAAGAATGCATTTTTGTTTTTATTTAATTTTTGTTTTGTTGCATCAAGAAAATAACATCTCATTTAAAAACTATTCAAAATGTTTGCATTCAGACATTTTTAGAATCTGAATTAAATTATTTTCCTTTTAATTTTATTAACTGTAATCTCAATTCAAAACGCAAGTGTATATTTAAAACATTTATGTATTATCTCTTTAATTTTTATATACTTGTATTTCTACTTTAATTCATTGAAATTACAGTAATTAAAATTAAGGGGAAATTATTGAATTCTGATTTTAAAAAAAAATTCTGAATGCAAACATTTATAATGGTTTTTTAATTTAGATGTCATATTTTTGATGCAAAAAACAACAAATAAATAAAAAATAAATGTTCATCCTTGTACGTAAACACACACACACATATATATTATATACACACACATGCATATCTTTGCATACACATGTGTGTAATAATATATATACATATATATAAAATCACTATTAAATATACAAATATAGTCTGTGTTCGTAAAGTGTGTCTGGCCAACATGAGCTGACAGTTTTTCACTAATATTTGAGGTCTGCGTGTGGTCTGACTGAGTCCATCAAGAATCTGAAAAGAGCTTCAGATGGGGGAATCTATCATCAGCAAAGACATGAATCTCCTCACATGGATACCAATCGCTATATACCACACCAGCATCTGCTTATAGTTTGATCTGAATCAGGATCCCTCAGTACTGTGATGATATCAGACCCTTTCACACTATCACCTACAGCCCTCTATTAGAAAGGCAAGGACCATTCCAGAAAAAAAAACACGTGGTCATAAATACTGGAGTATTTTAGGAGAGACTCACCCAAATCCTCACAGCACACTTCCATAGAGTCTGAGGAACAATCGCTCAGATCCTCAAGAGGAGCTTCAGTGTCTTCTCCAACCTGCAGCCTGTGGAACAGACACAACAACTTTTAAAAAGGAAGAAATCACATGTTTGTAGGGATACACTTTACTTTAAGGTGTCTTTGTTACAGCAAAATTATATTTAAGTACGGTGCAATATTAATTAACTATGTACTTACTATATGGTGAGGGTTAGGATTAGGGTTTATCTTAGGGTATAATGCATGGAATTGTGCATTATGTATTGTTATTATAATAGTAAGTACAGTAATGCCTTAAAATGAAGTGTTAACATAGTAGCATGTTAATTCTAATTCTAATCAAAGGGACTTTTTATTATCCAGAAAATGAGTCTGTATTTTAGCAAATAAATTTAAATAAAAATAATAGCCACAAATGAGACATCATAAAGTACATGTACAGAGCTATAAAATTAAAGCTTCATTTTAGAATTTATATGTACTCGGAATTATACATATAGCATATTATTGGTCAAATAATTTTCAAATAGCATTTTTAGTAATCATATTGAACCTTAATTTTTTTACTTTCTTAAATTCTGGCCAATGCAATAAGCCTATTAGGCTATTACTTAAAATTATAAATACAAGCCTAGAAAAACTACACAATTAATATATTATTGTGTCTAAACAACCACATAATATATCATTTTAAATGCTACAAGTAAATTAAAGCATTCCAACATCATAACCTGTTTAAAAATCTATATTTATTTTTGAGATTTGCTAAAGATTACATTTAACAGTGTTAACTTTAAGTGAGCATCAGATGAAGGAAAAATCATTTAAATAAAAAATATATAATACCAATTTGACATTTTTTGTTGAACTTCCAGCCAATACAGTAAGTCAATGATTGTTTATAATTATAAATATAAGCTTATACAAAATAGGCCTATTATTAGTTTTTATACAAATATATATAGTAATACATCTTAATTAACTAAAAACTAAAATAAATGAATCTTAAGTAAATCATCAACAGGCGAATTTAGGCATGAAAACATAGTATAAAAATGGAAACATAGTATAAAAAAAAAATATATATATATATATTTTTTAATTAAATTAAATATATTAATTTTTTTAAATGTTTTTACATATTTAAACTTTTTTTTTTATTTTGATGCACCAATATTACAATTTGGTCCAATACAGTAAGCCAATAATTATTTATGACTATAAAAATAAGTCTATATTAAGCAAGCATCAGATAACAGCTAAAGTCATTTAAATGTAAAAAAGAAAAACAGAGAAATTAAGCATTCACAATTAAATATAGGCCCACTACAAACCAACAGCAATAAAAAATAAAAAGTATGATACCTGTATCTGAAAGGTGCCACTGCTGCCATGCGTGGAGATTCCCTTCCTGCAGGACCCGCGTTCACATGAGATTTAGACACAATCGTCCCTCTGTTGCTGTCAACATGAGCCAGCATTTTCATCCTCTGCTTCTGGAAGTCTCTCTGAACAACAGCTGATGTCTCCCAAATGACATTCCCGTTGGTGGGCTTGCGAAGCTCTCGAGAAGACTCAACAACCTCATTGTCTAGACTCCTGAAGTGATGACGGCCAGACCTCCAGTTCTTATTGGAGAGTCTCCCCAGGTCTCTGAATTCATCCTGGGGCAGCGAGCCCCTCCGGAGGGTATTCTGGAACGGGAGCATCTCTCGTCTGGGCACATGTGGGCTGCTGTGGGCCGAACGAGAAGCAAGTGAAGGTCTGTTTGGGGTGCCAGACGCCCCGTGTGTTCTCTGTGAAGACGAGGTTCTCCATCCGGTCCCTCTGAGTAACTCCTTTGAGATTGATTGAGATGATATGGATGAGGCTGAGGAAGATAATGTGGATGTTCGTCCAGGCACCTGGTTTCTGGCAGCTGGACCCAGAAAAGAGCCGCTCAAGCCCCTGGTGTCCTGTTTGGAGAGACTGGTCAGGCTCTGTGGCAGAGGAATACCAGAGCTGCTCTGAGACATCATCTTCAGGTTCACTCCACTGCTCATGCTCCGATGATGCTCTGGGAGAAGATGTCAAGAGAACATGATCAGAGTTGACAGCTTAATAGAATTATTTTTTTTTATTTAAACATTTGACAATATTTAGTCATATTTATCTAAAAATCATGAATAAACATAAGGAAAGCAAGTGAAAAGAGAGAAATACTGTAAATGCTACAATATAAATAGTGGTGGTTGTGCAAGTATAAATATTAAATATGAAAATAATAAATTAAATTAAATATAAACCCATCACTGGAGGTTGTGTAAATAATAATGATTTCAATAATTAATAAAATAAATAATATAATAAAATTATAAAAGAGAATGGAGCACAACCAATAAATAATAGGTTATAAGTAATTAATAAAAAATCAATAGGAGTTGTGTAAATGTACGTAATAAATATAAAAACATAACATTAATAAATGTACATATAAAAAACAAAAGAGAAGACATATAAGGAACACAAAACTAATCAAATGTATACAAAAGTACAAAATAAAATGAAATAAAAATAAATAAATAAATAATCAACTGGGGTAAGAGAAATATGAACACATAGTTATTAAATATACATTTAAATATAAATTATAGAATCTTAAATATACTTAGATTAGGACATTTTAATCATTAATTAATATGTAAACAAAAATCACATTTTAAAAGCATCTTTGTAATCATTTTCATATTTCATAATAAAATAAAATGTAATAAAATAAATAGAATATTAGATAGATGATAGATAGGTGTGAAAATATTGATAAATCTGGATTCATTTTTGCCCGCCTTCAAGCTCATTTGCATAGTTGATAATAATTAGGACTCAGTGACACACTGTGGTCGTTTTGGCCGGACCGGCTGCTCTTCTCTGGAGGGGTTTGATCAGAGGTCTGCTGACAGACTGCAACCGCTTGGCACTCCCAGCATGCACTGCCAGCCCTATCTGCCATCTCTCAAGCTCTTCCAGTGACTGGCACCAAAGCCATCTTCTTCTTCCCAATAATAGGACCTCTGTTGTGCCTGTAGAGTGTCACTGTTGCCCACTTCTGCTCAAATTAAGTGTTTTGTTTTATCCTGTGCCATGATAAGAACCACAGAGTCACATGACTGTAGCGGTCACTTCTGGCCACATAAATCTACACTGTAAAAAAATGGCTGTGAATTTAACGGTAAAAAACAGTGAAAATGCTACGGTAAAAACCTGTTAAATGGTTAATGGTAAATGTTAAATTTACAGGGAAACACCGTAAACTGACATTCCAGAATTCCCTGCATTGCATTTAAAATTTTGTTCGAATTTCATGTTTTTTCTTAAAAAAAAACTGTTTCTTTTTAGTTTTTTGGTATCAGTTATGATTATTAGGGTTGTATGTTACATGTAATGTTGTTAAATGAATGGTTATTGCCCATTTTAGTTTAATAATTCTTACCATGGTGGTGTGTGTGGTAGTGAGGTAGTAATGATAGTGTTTGTGTGAATGAGCACTTTCTATATGTTTTACTATTTAAAAGCTACTTGTGATGAGCTTTGGTTCATCATGTGACCTCCTCATAACTGCATTTTAAAGTTATCAATATATTTCAAAGGTACGAAAGGAATTCACTATTTTAATAGTTTGGTATATTAACATTATATCAGATATTACAGTTTCTTATTAGAAATTACGTTTTTTAACTGTAAATTTAAAATAAAACGGTAAAACTATTGACAAAACAAAATTTTTGACATTATATTTTTCACGGTTATATACTATAAACCACAGCTGCCATTTTTTTACCGTAAATGTCGCGGATTTCTTTTCACAGTGTACAAGTTTTTGCCGTAAAAGAAATAAAGGTTGTACCGTTATTTAACGTTAGAATTCCGGCAACCCCAGCTGCCGGTATATTACCGTAAAAATATATATATTTTTTTACAGTGTATAGACAACAGTCATATATTAACAATGGATTTTTCATAGAATCCTGCAGATTCCGTGTCCTTGTAGGTCACCAGCCCTGATTCCAGATCAGCAGCAGCTCTGTGAGGACTAATGAAAGAGATATTGATAATGAGACCCGCAGGGCTCTGTTGACCTGACAGAGACGTCACATCCTATTAGTGCTCATTATCTGCACTGACAAGTGCCAAATTTGGAAATGTGACCAAGCAAGACAGCACATGAAGGGTATGTGTGTACATAAGTACATCTTTGCAGCAAGTTCTCTGACAAAAGACAGCTACTCAAACTGAACCCAAAACTGTGGTCATTTAAGAGTGATTACGGGGCTAGTTGTCACATGTGGAAGGGCTAATGTGGATCCACTACATCACTAATGAATTTAAAATATATAAAATAAAAAATAATATAAAAATAAATACATAAAAATGTAATAAATTACATCAAATTATTTATAAATCCACAACATCTACTGATGAAATTAAAATAAAATAAAACAAATTCTCAAATGAATAAAATCAAAATGTTACTTGTCTTTTTGCAATCATACTTTCGCATTTAAACATTTTTTTTTTGCCGTTATTGCTGGATAAACTATTGACTATTAAGATATTAATAATTTAAGAAATTAAGATATTTTGTTGGATAATGTAATTAATAATTTATTTGATTTTTGTAAGCATACTTTCATATTTCATCAATCCACACTGGCAATTGTGGTGTAAATATATTAATAAAGATTACAAAGGTTAAACAGTTTTAAACGTATTAAACTTTATTTTACTTAAGACAATATTTCATAATTCAAACAAAGCTATTTTCTAAGATCAGTGCTATAATAAACAGCAGGATCCCAGTGCGACAACTTACCCCATATTCAGCGTGACAACATGCCCCGCATTAAATCAGCAAATGTTCAACAAATGCATCAAGTTATATATACATATTTTATACATGGTTTATTTGATAAAAGACATTACATAAAAATATCACAACTAGCCCTCTCCCTAACTCTCCCTTATAAGCAGCAAATAAACCAAATGCAGAAAAAAGTGGAAAAAAGCATGTAAAAAACATCACATTGCAATTAACTCACACACATGACAACGCTACCTCAGTCTCAGTATAAATCAATACAAACACAGAGCCAGGTGCCTCATCCAGGCTGGAGTAATCATGACACAGCAGTCCTGAGCTCAGAGGAAGAGGATTTTAGATAAGTGGCCCAGAAAACAACTACTGAGCAGATGCTGATTGAATTCTGTCTCTACCACACACACGCACACACAGAGATAGAGAGATAAACACATCTGTGAGCTCTCCTAAAATACTAAACGCACAACCTATAAAAGCTCAAACCACACAGACTTAAGCACTATTTGAATACAAGCCATTAAATCTCACCTCTTGTTGAGAGTTGCAGTAAATTCCTACAGCATCTCTGTGATAACCTTTACTGCTGTCTGCTGAATCTCAAGGGAAGGCGGAGACTCAAGACATCTGGACATGCAGGACAGTCAGCAAGGACACGTTTCTAGCCAATGACGAAGACAAACAGAGAGCAGGAGATGCTTGCTTTCCCTCCCCTCAGCGTGAGACACACTGACACAGTATTTCCTCAAACCCAGATGCCAGCAGCTCATGTTTATGTTTGTCGTGACATCATGCCAAATGCCGTCTCTTGAGGACGTGTCCTCTGAGAGCATGCAGCATTACATTACACCAAACTACCATTTGCATGGGCACGAAACAACCCACACACAGCAATCTCTTAGAACACCCTGGTAGCTACTACCTACAACTGCTCTAAACACCCCAGCATCCAACTAGCAACCACCTACAACACCACAGCAATACCTTTAGCAACTACCTAACAATAACCTAGCAAGCTAGCAATGCTCTAAAAACTACCCTGAACATTCTAGCATCTACCCAGCAACACCCTAGTAACCACCTACAACATCAAAACATACTTAGGAACGCTCTAGTAACCACCCTAAACAACATAGTGACCAATTAGCAACACCACAGCAACCACCTACAACGTCATCGCATACTTACCAATAATTTAGTAACCACCCTGAACATCCCTACTTATAAATGCCCACACTTACTTAGAGAACACACCAGCAAACAAATAGCAACACCCTAGCAACCACCAACAACTTCATAGCATTCTTTACCACCCTGAATATCCTAGAAACCACATAGCAGCACCCTAGCAACCACCTACTACATTGTAAGCATGCTAAGCAATGCTCTAGAAACTATACTGAACATCCTAGCAACTACCTAGCAACAACCTACAGCAACATAGCATTGCCCAAGCAACAACCCTAAGCGTCCTAGCAACACCATAGTGACCACTCTGAACATCCTAGCAACAACCTAACAACCACCTACAAAATTATAACATACTGATCAATGCCCATACAACCACTCTGAACACCCCAGCAGCATCCAATTAGCAACCACCTACAACACCAAAGAAATGCCCTAGCAATAACCCTAAATGTCCTAGCAACACCCTAGCAACCACTCTGAACATCCTAGCCTAACCCTAGTAACCTACAACATTATAACATAGCAATGCTACTGCACTGTATAAATGCTAAGTAATGCTCTAGAAATAACACTGAACATACTAGCAACTACCTAGCAACACCCTAGCAACCGCCTACAACACTACAGCATACTTATTAATGCCACTCAACCAACTAGCAACCACCTACAACACCATAGCAATGCCTTTGCAACTATCCTAAACATCCTAGCAACTACCTAGCAACACCCTGAACCCCCTAGCAACCACCAATAAGCCTCTAATAACCATTTAGAGACGTCCTAGTAAACATAAAAGCAAATGCATAGCAACACTTTGGCAACCACTCAATTTTGCTTATACAAACACTGACCACATTTTATTCCTAAAGTCAAAATGTCTAGTTGCAGGCTTGTTTCTCATCAGCGTGGTCAGGGGATTTTGGATCTTCATACTGCAGTCACTGTCCTTATGTGACTGGTCTTAGCTTTATATAACAGACCTGGTTTTGTTTGTTAAATTTAGACCCGAGACCCAGATTCAATAATTTATTTATTTTTTGCCACTTCTACACGACCAATTCACTATGTCAGATTGAGTCTGTCAGGAGCAAAGAGAGAGAGAGAGAGAGTCTGGGTCAAACCAGCCAGAAGATGCTTCAGATCACATTTATCCAACAGCCTGCAGTGAGTAAGGCAGTACAGAACACAAAAAATATAATAAGAGAAAAAGAGAAAATAAAAAATTAAGTATTAAATAAATTAATAAATTATTTTCTAGGAACTTGTTTAAAAAATATATTATTATTATTATTACTACAACTACATTATTTTTTAAAATTACATTTAACTTTCTTTCAACAAGGATGCATTTAAATAATACAAAAATGACAGCAAACAAATGCTTTTTTTTAACTTAAAATTCATGAAATAATCCTGAAAATCAAGTATTAGTTTTAACAATAATTTAAAAAGCAGCAGAGCAGTTTCCAACACTGATAATAACAAGAAATGTTTCTAAGGGAGCAAATCAGCATATTAGAACAATTTCTGAAGGATCATGTGAGACTGAAGTGATCATTCTAAAAAATGTAAAACTCATTTAAACTAATATTAATGCTAATTTTCGATCAAATAATGAAGAGTGGGAGGATGAAATCATTTAAAATCTTATAGATTGCAAATTATTATATACACTGGTTTTACATGGGCTCAGATCCATAATCAACAAGCTGGTACATGTTTTCATGAAATTAAACTAAATCGAACTTTTGCCTTAAGGATAGACACTATTACTAACACCCAGCCAGGAATGAAACAGGAAAACTGTAATTAAGTAATTATGTTTAATCTATTTAAACATGAATATCTAAAGTTGGTGCATACAATTATCAAAGGAAAACAACCTCATGCAAGGAGAAAAAATATTTTCCATACAGCCCTGTCAGTGTGGATTTCTATGAGATCAGAAAAGCAGCACGATAGCGTGACATCATTAATCGCTGTAATACTCTGTGCTGGTGGGCTAAAAGGATCCAACATGTGAGACCAGGCTCTGATGATCCACAGGCATTTCCTACAGCAGAGTCACTCCTAATCCAATTCACTCCGGCCCACACCCTTGTCTGTCATATAACTAACACAATTTAAACACTTGCTGCTGTTCCCCACAGGAATCTTAATGGTCCATTCCACTGCACACTCATGTCTCATCTGCAACAAAAACACTGCACCGAACCCTGTCTAGAGTCAGCTGCCTTCTAATATGATAAGTGACCAATTTAGAACAATCTCCATTTCGTGCACCACCTTCTTTATTTTTTTTCCAATTATTCATTTATTATTTATGTTTTTTTTCTTTCTGCATCTACACACACACACACACACACACACACACACACACAAGGAAAGTATTCAGACCCCCTCACATTTTTCACTCTTTGTTATATTGCAGCCATTTGCTAAAATAATTTTTTCCTCATTAATGTACACGCAGCACCCCATATTAACAGACGAACACAGAATAGTTGACTTTTTATTTATTTATTTAAAAAACCCTGAAATATCACATGGTCATAAGTATTCAGACCCTTTGCTCAGTATTTAGTAGAAGCACCCTTTTGATCGAATACAGCCATGAGTCAAAATGCAACAAGTTTTTTACAACAATTCAGAGCCATTTCTCGCAATCTCGAGCAGTTCCAATTTTATCCCACAATTATGAGTTGATATCTCGTAATTGGATTAGGATCTCAAGATCTTATTGTGCTATAAACTCTCAATTGCCTTTTTATTTGTATTTTTCTTTCCTGTGGCAGAAACAAGCTTTCATATAAAAAAGGTAGCATCTAATTACATTAAAGCAGCACATTCAACCATATTTTAACGTTTCGTTACTAATATATAACGAGCAGTCAGATCCGAGCTCGACGCTTGATCTCGCAGCACAGAAAACATCCAGCATTGGGCTGGAAAAACCTTTCATGACACCTACTTAATACAACGGATTTTCCCCTCATCTGTGGGACCTGTGTCCAATTTTTTAGCGCACTTGAAAAATGGCACAGGAAGTCCTTAAGAAGTGCACTATGACTGGTGAGCCACAAATATGTGCTGAGGACCAGGACGGATCTAAATACGGAAAGAGCACAAATAATGAAGTGCAGCTGGGGTTCAGCTCCCATGCGACGAGGTGCTATTGTTGCTGGGACGTTTTTTTGAGGTTTTTATTCTGAGAAACAGATCAAAACAGGCCTTGTACCACACCTTCATTAGTGTGGGTCTACTGCTCGCCTCGGTGGAGAAAGCAGATCTCCAGATGCTCTTATCCAGCACCGTCTGGCCGAGAGGATGACGAGGGGCTCGGGGAGGAAGGACATCTGTGTGGGATTCAGTGAGACCCGTGATTAATAGAGTAAAGGTGAGGGGAGGCGACACCTTTGGCTTGCTGGATCTTAATGGTGAACACCAGCTATTCCCATCGGAGCCTCGGTGAAACCCACCACAAAGACACACAACATCTAATGAGGGCAGGACTGGAGTCCAGGCTGTGAGGTAATTCTGCCATGATCAAAACCTTCCATAGAGCTTCTATGGTGCAAATTGACACACTGGGCCTAGAAACACCCTGCGCCTGGGTGGACATTTCTGGACAGTGAGGGAAAGGACTAGGAAAACATGAAGTCATTCTCCTCCCAGCAACTCTATAACATGCAGTAATTGGTTAAACAGATTTAACAAGTTACAACTTATCCATTTCCCGCAATTATGTTTTGCAAATACATCTTGATAAATTCTGAGATTCAAAAAAAGGTCAATACCATTAAAAAAATATATATATATAGTTTTAGCAGTTATGCTAGATACTATACATAGTTTTATATAAGTATATACATATAAAATATATTTACTTATATAAATAACACTAATATATATATATATATATATTATATATATATATGTTGCGCACCGTGACATATATACACACTGCAAAGAAAATATTACTTGTTGAGTTTATATTTAGTCTTTATAACCAGCATTATTAAAAATACAGCACTAAGTTAAAAATAATAATAACTAATTTGACTAAATGTTCTAGATGCAGTATAGACTAAAAACTACTTACACTTCTTTTATGTCAACTATTTGCCAAGGCAGCATTTTTATTTAATTCATTTGCATTTATTTCAAGTACTACAATACTAAAATGTAATAATAAAAATATAGTTGTATTCTTTAAAAATAAATAATAAAATTGACAAACACGTACAACACAAAAACTTTAACCA
Organism: Enteromius viviparus; assembly: GCA_032353835.1. Lineage (NCBI taxonomy): Eukaryota > Metazoa > Chordata > Actinopteri > Cypriniformes > Cyprinidae > Enteromius > Enteromius viviparus. The sequence goes on along the minus strand of JAUCNO010000841.1, from coordinate 126,900 downwards.
AAATGAAAAGGAAAAAAATAAAAATTCAGTTTGAAATATTATCAAAATATTACTATAGCAGTTTCAAAGATACAGAATTTCTATTTTTAAATAAAATTAACATGACATAAAATCCCTTTAAATAAAATTAACATAATCTGATATAGACTAAAAAAAGTCAACTATTTGAAAAGACTGCATTTACATTTATTACACTTCCATTTATTTCAATTTTAAGTACTAAAAATACTAAAATGTATTATAAAGAAATATATATATTACATATTTTAAAAAATAAATAATAAAAAAGGACAAATATGCTCAACAAAATTACTAAAACTTTAAAATTAAAAAGGAAATAATATAAAAATAAAACTCACTTCAAAATATTAACAAAATATTAGCAGTAAAAAGGACTAAAATACTTTCAGCTATAACATATATTAATCAAAAGATTTTGTTTTCACAGAAAAATAATATATTAAATAAGCTATATGTTGTCTTATTGCACTGAATTTGCATTTATGTTTGGCTTTTACGTACTGGGTACTGCCAGTTCAGTGAGATAAATTACTGAACATATAAAGTAAAGTCATTTTTTCAAGAATCTGAACTGAAAATGTGAATCATTGGAATATTATTTTTCCCTGCGCATTCCTAATGTTGCTCTATTTTAATACATTTCCCAAAAATAAATAGCTAATTTACAAATTAATTTGTGCAACCAGGCATATGTTCCTTAAAGAAAAGAGCCTGTATCATTACCTTATCCTCCTTAAGCCACAGGAAATGGCTTTTTTGCTTCAACAGACAAGACACGGATCCTGCAGCACAGCATCTGTTGACAAGCTTGACTTGCTTCCATTACTGGCCCAGAGCTTAACAGAGAAACCCAATCTAAGTTGGCAGAGAGTCAGGAAGCTTTTCCTGCTCGATTCTTTCCCACAGAACAATGCGCTCTTAATTAAAGAGGCTAACGAGTAAGATACAGGAAGAGAGTGGCTGTCTCTACACATTAGAGCCATCGTCTGATCTTTCAACGTATCCGGCCATCACATTTATACTATAGAGCATTAACACCGAAGAGATGCACTTGTTTAAAACACTCAGCACATTCGCTGCATGCTTGAGGGGAGGGATTGTGGGTAATCAGTGGCCCGCTGGGACAGGAGAGGAAAAATAGAGGAGAGAGCTTTTTATTCTTGGGTCCATTGTCAACATACATATTAATGAAGACTCGGGTCATTGGCCAAGACATCTGCATTGCCCTGCGGAGCCGCCGGATAAAAATAACCGCAGACATGTGAATCCAGCAAGATATGGAGAATTTATTAATTCGCCGTTTGATGGATTTAGTTTGTGTTCTTCTGGCATTTGCGTTACCTTGCTGGAATAACAATGGAAGAATCCCAGGAAGCACATGGAAATCACATTCAGCTCAGACACAGGTTCATGCTTTTATCACGCTGGCTTTCTGCTGCTTTTATGAACAGAGCATTCTTAAAGAGCTATTTCAGACCAAGCAATGTCACTCTCAGAAATAAAGGTAGAAAGCTGTCTCTGGGGTGGTACCTTTAGGTACAAGTTAAACGCCTTACACCTTACATATCTGTACTTGAAGTGTACGTTTTTAAACCTAATAGCTACAAAAGTGTACCTTTTAAAAAGATACAGCTTTTGTACCTTTATTTCTGAGAGAAGTGAAGAGAATGAATTGAATGGGACACAATCTGCCAATATGGTCTATAAATTTAAATGTCTTGATTACCAACACGTTGAAGTTTAAAAATAAAACTTTTTTTATCATCAAAAATGTATAAATAAATAAAAATGAACAATAAATAATAAAAATAATTTAAATTAACATTAAAAAAAAAAATCTTTTTCATTTACTTTATAATATCAAAACAACTAAAACTTAATTAAAATATATGGATTTAAAATAAATAAATAAAAATGGAAAAATTTAACACCAATATATATTAAAATAAAGTCCAATTCAAAATATACAATTTTGAATAAAAAATAAATGTAAGAATGAAATATATATATATATATATATATATATATATATATATATTCCCAAAAATAGTG
>JAUCNO010000841.1:85980-124727 GCA_032353835.1 Enteromius viviparus | reverse complement strand
AGATATAGATATAGATATAATTTATTCTTATTAGATCAAAATAAAGAATTTAAGGGAGTAGTAAAAACCTTAATGTGTATATCTATTTATTTTTTTATTAGTTTATTTATTTGTATTCTATTAAATTATATATTATATATATATATATATTATAAACAAAATACACTGTATTTATTTATTTAAATATAAGCAAATTATTTCCTGTATCGGGAGTTCATGTATTTGATTAAAAAAAAATATGAAATACTAAATAAAATCACAGTACCATGTTCAGTAGATATTGTGCAAATTCAGAGCTTTCTTTATTATGGACTCTTTAATAACAACAACAACAATAGGACTCTAATTCTATTCATAGCATGCATTTGTCTTGCGTATCTGACAATTTCCAAAGTGATGTGATTAGCATGAACACTGTGTAGTGGCACTCCAAGTTCGTACTCTTACCCTCTTTAGGGCACTCATGTTAAAAGCTGTGAATGACATGCATTTGTGAGTGACGACCACTTGTCTAACAGCTAAAGCCATTCTCTTATCGGCCGTCAGCAGATACATGTGCTCAGTATTTCCAGACTTTGCCAAAAGTTCACGTACACTCCGTCGACGTCACTCGAAACGTCAACACTTCTTTAAATTATATTGATGTAGACCGCTGACTGTTGATGCATTTTTTCTGCTTTTCACTGAAACTGATATACAAGTAATTCCAAGTAAGACATTGTTTGATCATTTTCCAGGAACAGCATTCCTATTAACCAAGTTAATTGACCATTAAATACACAACGTACTTAGACTGCCTCTCTTTCTTTATCTGTCTCTCGATCTTGCTTATCTGGCCTCAGGAAAAGAGTGTTTTAGATGAGAAATCTCAGTATAGCTATAGTTTATTAGGATTTAACTAGATTTAAGAGCACTCATATTGCTATTAGCCCCTCGAGCACAACACTTAAGTCTTGAGTTGCTCCGTGTGGACAGGATAAACAAACATTGGCTAAAATATCTCCGCAAAAGCAGAGACTTATGTACTTGATCTCATTTTAAAGGCTCCAAAAGCCAATGTTTATCAGGAGAGGCCCTGCATTCCTGTCCTGTGATCCAGTGACAATTATAACTGCTTAGCTGTAAAGTAAACACTAGCATCTTTGATCAGTTTAATAAAAGCCAACTAGATTTGCCTTTTGTTCACACTGTACAAAGATCCTCTGTACTGGTTGTATAGTAAATATAAAGCATCAAAGCACATTTATATTCCTATGAACTTATTTGTTACTGTTGTGACTTTGACCTGTTGTGTTCAGTTTGCTGATTTGCATGGAAACAAATTTTATGAAAGTGGTATTTCAGTGCAGGATGCAAATATGCTTTTGGTGTTCTTTATAGACAGCTCATCCTCTGTGTCCTTCAAGTTGGAGGTTTTTAATTCCCTTCACTATTTTCTGATGTAAACCACATGCAATGTCTAGGAAATCATAATGTGTTAATATTAAAGCTAATGTTTTGATGTTATTTGCTGTTGTAAATTATGGCCGTTATCAATTAATTGATTAAAAGCCTTTTTCTTACCCGTTGAATGGCAGGCGAAGAAGGAAGCAGTCCTTTCAGATAAAGGGAGGAGTGTGAAGCGGCAGAAGAATGTTGGTTATAGACACTCAGGCTCTCGGGACATGCTACAAAGTTTATAGGAGAAACTGAAAGGGGCGGGGAAAACAAACGGGAGGGCGGTAGATGCAAAGGGAACGCATCCCCTCTCAAGATGACAGGATAGGCTGTTTGTGTCTGCTCCTCCGTCCAGTGTTTGTTATGATCACACACGACTGATGAAGGAAGTCAATGCTGGGTCGGTATCCTTCCAAACTCTGGTTTATAGTAAATAGGGAGGAGTGGCAGGATTGTTAGATTTGGCAATGAAACAAAAATGTGTATACAGTATATCAACAGAATGAATACAAATACAGAAGTAGTTTTCTGGTTAATCACTGTCAATAAAAACAGAAAAATCTGTGTTTTTACCAAAAAAAGCCAACAAACAGTAAAAAATGTCTAATTTTCTATAAAAGCAATACATATAAAATATTAAATAAATATTATGTATGTATATTTTTATAATCACTAAGATTATTATATCCTAATATTGTTATTAAATTATTATTTTTATTATTATTATATTGCATATTTTATTTCTAAAAGCTTTAAGAAGTGTTATTTTATTCATTTTATTATATTAATTTATTTATTAATTTAATAATCAGTTTATTTGTTAACAATATCGTGTTATAATATTATTTTATGTTATTTATTAACTATTAAATACATTTAAAAACACAAAAATATTAATAACCAATTAATGTTACTTAGTGAATCAGTAACTTTGCTTAATTTATAAAGTATTTTAATTTATATAAAGTATATCAATGTAATATTCCATCCTGAATTAAATATCTTTTTTGCGATTTGGTATATAAATATCATGACATTTTAGGGCTTTTAGTGGTCCTCATATCAGAGGATGGTTTGGATGTGAATGTTATTAATCTTACGAGAACATAGTTGTGTATGTTTCTTATAAATAATGAATGTAAATAATGATGTTTTTCACATTTACTTTGGGATTCAATACATGCTGCACTGTGATACACTCATTTATCCTGAAATTTTGAAGTAGAATATCTATAATAGTATTTTCTTCTTGTAATCTTTATTTAAAACTCCAGGAAACTAGTTAGTATGAGTAGTATTAGTATAGTTGTATGAGCTATGAAACAAAGACTGCTGATTCTGAGAAAAACAACAGGTCCGTGCAGTGACTTCTTTGTGTTAAGGAGCTTTACAGGCCTTTGGAAAACCTAAATCCAGCACGGGGTAAACTTTGAAAAGCACACCGCTCTTATCTAACAGCCAAGGATGCGTAGAGGAATGTGAGCCAGTTGTGTTTTCTCTGGCCTGGCTTTGGCGTGCCTCCACGTCTCCTGCTGTCCTGCAGCTATGTGTACGGTACCGCAGCGTAAGCCCTGCAATGCCATCTCTTATACAATGAAAGTACAGTAATGAACGAGAAGGTGACAGTGCAATAATGTGTCATCACAGACGGATGAATTAAGCTCTGGATGAGGCCAGGTTTTATCCCATCCTGTGTAATGCAGTATAAACCCCGAAACACATTTACTAGAGTATTAGACAATCACTCTCTGTGGATTTACTCACCTCTTGGTATAAATTTAGGAAATGCTTGGCAGTTACACACTGTTTGAGAAGGCAACAGGGCTCGGGATGTGCAACTGATCATGTGGTAGTTTATTCATTGTTTATTTTTACTCTCTGTTTTCAAAGCTTCATCTGTTTTCTCACAACTGCAGAGAAACCTGTGTCAGGCGACGGTAAAGATGTACAGGACCGGCGCTGTCGACACCTCTTGCTTAAGGCATATAGATGGCTCTGAACAGAAATGTCAGGTCAGGGAAGGTGCAGCTTTTCCACAGGATAAAGAACAGGGTCCGCGTATCTGACACGTAGCAATGGCATTCTGGTGGCAGAAGAGGCCAAGTGGTTAAGATGGGTTCCCTTTCAGTCTATGACTTTACCTGGGAGACCAATCGACTCTGACTTTCAGAGAAAACACCAATGGGAATTAGCCGGTGGATTTTGAATGCGAAGCCACTCCCTCTGACATCCAGGTATATAAGATGGCGGCCCACAAACCACCATTACATTTGCTGCTTTGGAGCCAATTCGCTCGTGAGGAAGACTGGAGAAGAAAGAAAGCTTACCTGCTGTAGAAGAGCCCTTGACCGGTGTGTCTTGCACCTAAGCAGAGAAGGCTACACTGGAGCTATCTGGCAGTCCTCCCCTTGGCAGTCCCGGTCCACTAAAAGAGCAAAATTTCGAATAGCTACACGGTCGTCGATCATGTCCTCCAGGATGTCGTTCTGACCGTGTGCTTCTGGGTGCAGAGGTTTCCTCACTTCTGACGATAGCCACGATTACAGTCTTACGTGTCTTACGAGTCACACTGAGACGGCTTTTCCGGATGGTTCATGTGCTCACTTGCTTAGATCACGGCTTTCTTTGATTAGAAGGCTAGCTTCGTCCGCTAACCCTTCTGGTTCGGTGGGCCATAAAGGCTCTTCAGCCGCATCGGCTAGCGGCTTGGCAGATCTCTGAGTGACAGTCAGGAACAACCCACCGGGTAAATCCCCACAGACTCCCAATCCCTCGCTGCAAGGCCCTGCGGACACCAAAAAAAACGTTTAGTTTGGTGCTCCAGAAAAAGATGAGATGTCTCTCACTGCATCAGAAGAGGGGCTTTCGTCTGTCTCCACTGAAGAGGAAGCTGAGCAGCCCCCCACCACGCCCATTATGATCCTCCGGGCCGCTAAGAGCATCGGGTTGGAGGTGACTGGTTCCGAACGCTCAACGCAGGATAATTGGTTTCTGAGCTCCAGGCGTGACTCCCATCCATGCTCAGCCCCAGTACCTTCCTTTCCAGAGGTTCATGAGGAGCATGGAAGGCACCGTACACATCAAGGGCATGGTTGAGCTCCTCCCTCCTCACTACCCTCGATGGAGTAGCGGGCAGGGGTTATGCGGAGGTCCCCCAGGCAGAGCTTGTGGTTTTGGTGCACCTGTACTAACAAAACGCCACCATCTGGAGAAACTGCCCGTGTCTCCCGTCCAAAGCCTGTAAGCTGTCATCAGCTTTCCCTGGCAAAGCTTATGGTGCTGCAGGCCAGGCCGCTTCAGCCCTGCATGCCATGGCTATCCTGCAGATCCACCAGGCCAGGGCATTAAAAGAACTGCACAAGGGTAGTTCTGACCGTAGGTTGAACTTTGCCTGCCTATCAGGCCCAAGGTGAGCCATGCCCCCTAGGAGTGGAGGGCCCACTCCACCTGGAGTGCTGACTCCTCCTGGGTGCACGTCACCTCTCTAGCTAAGAAGAAACCCCAGACGATATGTGAAGTGTAGTATATGTGAAGTATAGCTCCATTGTTGTTCAAAGTAAAAGAAAAGAAAAAAGATCATACCTTTATGTAAGGAATAATTGATGCCGGGCCGTTGAATTATTAGAAAAATAATGCACACCCGAGGTGATGATGCTGTCACGACGTGAATCGGTAGTATTCCGCTTATACTATGGTTGCCACACCTCAACACATCGATCAGATGATATATTTCAAGGGATTCGTTCGGTTTTTCTACTTATATCGCTATTGTGAGTAGGATTATTTCTTCCGCATCTCATCCAACGACTCTTTCACCAGATAGCACACGTACGTCTGCAAGATATCTGTTCTTGATCTCTTGATCTGGAAAGCATCTGCTGACTACAGACGTCTGGCAGACGTCTTACATCTAAAAGGATACGTCCTATAGACGTATTGCAGATGAGCAAACAACCTAAATAATACGTCTTGCAGATGTAAATGCAGACGTCAAATAGATGTCTCCTAGATGTATGTGTGCTATCTGGGTTTAGGCTTCACATGTCAGCAGACAGAGCTTCAAAAACCATCTCTGCAGCACAAAAGTGGCTTTAGGCAGTTAAAAAAAATGGTGTCTATTCACACTAAGTGCAAATAGACTTTATTGGCAGAGGCTATTTACAGTAACTCCGCCCACCAACATGTGATTAGTCTTTCAAATGACAAAAGACGCTTGTCTGCCGTCAGCTCCAGTGGTGCAGACAGTAAGATGCGTGTCGTACTCATTTTGACGCGATCAACCTGCCTCCAAATCTGCCTTTTGGTAAACTTTTTTTTGCCCTTTTCAAATGTCAAAATCACAGCAGAAAAGCATTAATTTTTAAATAAAAATAAAGTAAATAATAAAGTTAGGGTGAGGGTTAGGGTGGGTTTAGGGATTCAAATAATTCAAATAAAATGTATAAAAAGTAAAATAAAAATTTACACATGATAAGTTATTGCATACACTTTTATAATGTACTACAATACTGAGCTGCAGGTAATTGCTATTTTTAACAGTGTAAATAGACTCTAAGCCAGGGGTGCTGCAAAGTTTAGCTCCAACTCTAATCAAACACACACGCCTTTAATTTTCAAGCGATCCTTAAACAGGTAATTAGTTGCTTTAAGTGTGTTTGATTAAACTTTGCAGGACAGTCAATCGCCAGGAGAAATGCATGTAATTGCTATTTATAGCATGTAAATTTAGCTATTTATTAAATAGCCTCTACTGCTACTTTTACAAATAGTCTCTGTCTGAAATAAATAGATGCAAGAATACAATACAATATACTAAGAGTCAGAAAGAAGACCAATCACAAATCAGTATGCAAATATGATGTCATTACTTTTATGTTTTAGAATTCTAAAAGAAAAAAGTCCATGGGACATTTTCAGATTTCCTAAATGTATTCCTACTATTCAAGTAATTCACCCAAAACTAAAGAAAGAAGATTCTCCAAGATTTGGAGAAATGTAGCATCACTTGCTCAGCAATGGATGCCGTCAGAAAGAGAGTTTTCTATTTATAATATTGCTCTCTCCAGTCAAAAAGTCAGAAATATGCACAGGTTAAGAACCATTTACAACAACCACAAAAAAAAAAATCTCCAAAAATTTGGTATTGATCCTTTCACAGGATAATTAACTGATAGACTGGAGTTGTGTGGATTACACATTCATTATTGTGATGTTTTCAGCAGCTGTTTGGACTCTCATTCTGACGGCACCCATTCACCTCAGAGGAGAGCAAGTGATCAAATTCTGAATTTATGCAAATCTGGCCTGATGGTTAGGAAATTCTCAAAAACGTTTATTTTGTAGGTGAACTCCTCACTTGCCTTGCGAACACTATAAATTAGTTAGTCTTGATAATTAGTTACTGAACGTGTAGACTGCCTTTAAATAATCATGTTTGGATTTCAGTTCCACTAAGAAGAGGAAAAAGGCAAAAGCAGTACAGGTATTCAACAGATATCAATTACTCTGCAGCCAGCGAAGCAAAAGCAACATACTGGCCCGGGATGTCAAACAAATACACATTTTTGAACCACTTTCCAGTTTTGCCCTCAAGCTCACCAGTCATTCACCAAATCTGGTCAGGCTCCTTTTTGCATGGATATTAAATTATACCCCACAAATGAAAGCAATTTAGCTCTACGATTGGCATGCCATTCCAGTTTTCCAGAGGCCGAGCGTGTAGCACGTCACTTTGCATCACAATAATTGAGCGCGGATAATAAAAAAACTTGCAGCTCACTTGGAAGCACAACCACATTAAGTGGTGTTGTTTCACAATTACGTTTTTTTGAATCTATAAAGCCTGAATGATCTGCAGTGCATCATAAAACAGCGAGGCATTTTATTGACACAAGAATTATGAGCAATCTATGCACACCGCAGGGCCAGAGAAGAGGACTTTATAATGGTAGTGCTGGATGTAAACTGAACCTGTGCAGGACAGCCAAGCAAAGCGAAGCAAAAATAAAAAATCAACAATAATTTGCACAATTCAAATCCACACTTACCAAGTTCATGGCCTGAATCAAAAGAAAGAAAGACCATTAGTACAATATTTTGAAAGCAATTTTAACTAAACCTATTGTCTCTGACAACAAAGTCTGGGATGCAAGCGAACTACATGAAAGCCAATGCTATTCTGGATGTGATTCAATTCTATCTCTCTTCTAGAACTATTTTCTTTATCTTAAAATGGCTTGCAAGTGTGAAAGAGTTCAGTTTCATGTGCAAAAAATGTTGCACATAAATTTTTTCTATGTTTTTATAACCAACCTAAAAAATGTAATAAGCGCTACTAATAAAAAAACATTTCTGCAAATAATGTACTCATGTTGTAGTTCAGGAATATACTGGCAGGGGGCGCCAAACTCTACTATGTAACTCATCTAAAATAAATGCAAAACTTTAGAATTATTGCTTATGTAAATTACACTTATGTAATTTTGCAATATCAGTCAGTTATCCTCAACAGGCTAATATAAATAAAACAAAAAAAATAAAAACAAAACAAAAATAGTCCAGTATTATTCTAATTTTGTGCAATCCTCTATAAAATCACTTAATACACGATTTCAAATTTACACATTTTAATATTTTTACAAATTCTCTCCCCATATCTCTCTCTCTTTATACAAACACACACACACACACGCAGATCATATTTAATTTAAATTTCTACAAACTTGTTTACATCACAGCTAGGCTAATGACTTAATCTGCATCTGCACCCATATTGTTCGACTGCATTACTGTTTTTTGTTATCCAGCAGTTTCTCAGACATATCTTACAAGTGAAAACGGTGTATTGGTGACAGACGCATGGAGTCTGGATGCAAGGAAAAGGAAGGTTGAAGAAACAGTGAGCTTCAAGAAAGCCAACGGGCAAAGATCTCAGCCATTCATGCACCTTCAGCCTCTTCGACAACCAGCAGCGCCAAACGCCAAGCACTACACTAACATGACACAGCTTTCCGTAACTTTGTTTTATTCAGCCAACAGATAACTGGAACTTACAGCGATGTCTCATTGGTTTGTGCAAAGGCAAATTACTGTTAAGCCCCGCCCCACCCGCAGGAAAGCGCATACCTTCAGCTTTGACTGTATCTCGCGAGATTTTCTCCGGGCAAGAACCTGCAAATGGCTAGAAACCTGCAGAACAGAAAAGCCAAAGAGGAAGAAAAGAAAAAGAGGAGGAAGGGGAGGGAAAAGAGAGAGAAGCCGTAACCAAAGAGGGAAAAGATGTGCGTTTCCAACCTACCTTTATACCTGCTTGATACTCTCGAACTTTCTTCCGCGCTAACACCTGTATGTGACTAGATACCTGAAGAAGTCCAGATGGTTTAACAAAAACATCCATGAACAGTCACAACATGAATATTTCATCTACTCCACTGAAAACTTGTTTGTAAACAAATATTGAGTGTAATCAACAGTGTATATAAAGTACATACCTGTTTTCTTGTGCGGGTTTTGCCTGTTCTCAGCTTGATGTATCTGGCAATAAGCTCATTGCGACCTGAGAAGACAGAAAATGTTCTGTAAGTTTCACAGTGGCCAAAAGGTGGCAACAAAAGCATTGAAAGAGAAGCACACATCTCTCATTAACACTGCCAGACTTCATGAGACTGAAACCACAAATAGAAAACTAATGAAGTAAAGCTTGTGGCTTCATATACTAGATTTGCTTTTAAATGATGGGAGAAAACATGCTTCACATATGAGCGTCTGTAAAACAGCTGCGATCAGTCATCCGGTAATAAAAGGACTATCTGTAAAAACCTTTAATAAGGATAAATAATGTCGAGTATGCAATGCAGCATGTAATATGCATCACTAAATATACAATCAACAGAACGTATGAATCACATTTTCGATTCAATGCCTATTAATATTTTACAGTATTAAGGTGTTGAAAAAAAATAAATAAACTTGACAAAATAGACTTTAATATATTCGAAATTCTGACGGCACCCATTCACCGCAGAGGAATTTTTTTTTCAAAAAATTAAATAATATATTTTAAAAAAATGTTTAAAATATTTAATTATGAAATGCCTGAAGAACATGTGCAATTTTTTTTATATAATATTATTTAAAAACACTTACAATACTATTCAAATCTTTTTACTAAAAACTGTGCTAAATCTTTTTTAACGCATGGGTTATTTGGCGCCCCCTTGAGGAAGACAACTTTGCTTTTTATATCAACAAATTTTAAATATCTGCATTTGCCGCCCATTAATTAGCAGCCATTAAAGTGTTTGGGGTGGGGGGGGGACTGTGATATATAGTTTAAAACATAATTAGCAATATATAAGGGCACATTATGAAAAAAATAAAGTTGCAAATTTTACATACATTACATTTTGGAAAAAAGCAATTAAGAGCATTAAAGAGAAGTAACAATTAGGGTTTTTTTTACTCTGAGGCGGAAATAGTCTTCCACAGCAGAGAGACCACTGCACTGATTTGAGTTTCTGCTCACCCTTCCCCAGACACACCCTCTCTCTCTCACTCTCTCTCCCAGCCTCCGCATTCCTCGCATTCCACTGCGCCTGTGACATCTGCCCCACACAACTTGATTTGATGAGGGCAACAGCCTGGAGCATGCGTTCAGAGAGCGAGAGAACGGCCCGAAAAGAGCGAGGGAGTGAGAGAGAAACAAAGAGCTTTGCTGTTTCTGCCAGCAACTGGCAGCTGAAGATCATCCCATCCAACCAAACGGACACCCCACACCTGCCACGAACCGTCCCAGCAGGAGGCAAAGAATAACACGGACCTCCTATGTCCCATATTCCCACCTCCCAGCTCTGATTCCCTTATTCGGTTTCTTCTTAACCTTAGAGCATGTCTGGAAAGGAAGCTCAATCAGGAGCGAACAACTGAAAACTTTGTGGCATGGTTAAACCTAGCCAGTCACTGGAAGACTGCTGGATCAAGGAGTGGGCTGTGATCCACTACCCAGAACACAGTCGACACAAATTTATCTTGTCCTTCATGCTCCGCTGAGACGGTTTACCAGGACGCGCTGTAGAGCAGAAAGAGACTTAAGGTGGGTCATTAGGTGGCTCCATCCTCAGGGTGCAAGGGCATTTTTTGCAAGCCTCTGTTCCCGTCGAAGCACAGGTGGAAAAATATCTCACAGGTGGAAAATATCTTAAAGCTGTAAGAACTTGGAAACCAGACAGGCGGCATGTCTGCCATTCAACTGGGCTGTAAATCAAATTATGCCATTATTCAGTTCCAAACCTGTTTGAATTTATATTTTGAAGAAAGTTTGTAACCAGGCTGTTTTGGGTGACTATTGACTATTTAAAATCAAATACTATGGCAGTCAATCGTGACCCAAAACACCCTGATTACAAACTTTCTACAGAATCTTCATTTTTGCGTGAACTACTCTTTTAGGTCAATGCTCTCGGAAGCATGAAAAAAGAAATTTAATTCAAAGCACAACCACTAATAAAAGCTCTCTCAGTGCAACACACTTATTTCCACCCATCAATGTCGGTGTAATAAAAAAAGGGGGCCACTTGCACTTCACATTACATTGCTTGATTTTTAGGCCCGATCCAGGCAGTGTTAAGCAGACGGCGTTCCCAGGGCCTCACGTCAGTGATGGTATTATGAGCGCTGTCGTCATTCTCCTCGTGAGTGGGCTTCTTCAGTGGCAGATGACTACATGTAAATGGATAAGGTGTTTATAGTCACAAGAGAGAGCAGGCCGGCGTGCACTTTCCTGGAGATGGTGGGAGCAGCGATTTGTTTACAACTTAATTTATTAATTAATGCAATTTGTGAAATCTCACTTTAACTGTGGCTAGGTGTGCACTGAATTGCTTAAAATGTCACAGCAGCTCACAAACCCACTTTCACTGGAAATAAACCACTAAACCTGTGGCGTTTGAGTCAAACATACCACGAACGGCAACAGAACCAAGGACACCATCATAAGGTGAAATCGCACGCATGGTTTCAATGGAATCCCTCACCAAAGATATACAACAGATATCATTAATAAGCTTTCAGAAAATGCCAGAAATGCTCTATCAACAATGTCAATGCTCCAGTATTTTCTTATCAGCTAGTCGTGACATCTGAAACACCACATAGTGCACCGAAGCGTCTTTCTGACTTAACAGTGAGTCAGTAAATATGCTTGGATTTAGGGCAAGAGGAGGATAAATCCCCAGATGATGTAATCCCAGACTACAGAAGAGGCTAGATCTAGTGTGTTGCCTTGTCGTCTACAGCCAACACAGGCAGCTACGCTCCTTCTAAGGCAGGATGAAACGGATTAAATCGCTCTATAAATGCCAGCTGCTTTGTTGACGCATCAAGGAAAGTCCTTGCACTCAATTCTAATAGAATGATTTTTGCATGTTGCTAAACTAAAGAAAACATCTACTGAAGCGCATAAAAATAAGCAGTTCACACAAATATTGAATGCAAACAGTCATTTCAAACCTGGTTTTCCTATTTATACATCTATGGCGAATAAAACACAGCTTGAACTTGACTTTTCTCTCAACCCAGACCGTGTCCCAAATAACACACACCTAAAGGAATAAAATGACATGAATGCAATGGTGTCCTGGTCCTTGAAAGCCAATATTTTGTAGAGCACTAACATGTACCAACAGACTAGCCAAGACGTTTCCGGCATTATTTAAGACTGGTCATTAGTTTGTTCAGGTGTGTTTAATTAGAACTGCAGGATAGTGGCCCTCCAGAAGCAGAAATGGCACCTCTGTCTATAGTTATGTTTTCATCCAAAACAACAAAAGTGGTCATTTTTTTGTCGTGTAAGACAGTTCTGGGAGTCAATTATAAAGAAATACTGTGACAGACTTCAGCTCAGACTAAAATACTAGTTGAGAGGCTGTGCATCGAGATCGATCCCATTGTGCAAAGTCACATGACTTTTTGGATGCGCATGGAGGAATTTATTCTACCATTGACTCTTATTCAAGTCAAAATGCACATATGGAAACATAGCTTATGAAAGGTTTGTCAAAAAGCGTTCTGGGACGAATTTGGCCAAATCAATGCATGTTACATGGTTGCATTCTTTTGTTAACTTCTGCTAGACTCCGTTGCACTGGGAGCTGCTTATGACACCTACAAATTCTGCCTAGCTAGGAAGCTTACAATGAAGCAGCAGCTTGGGGACTTTGACTGATTTATAATCAGTCCCTCAGCAGTGACTCAAACCTCATGCAGGTGCAAAATCAGTATTTCCAGATTAGTTTCTGCAAACCAATTTCCTAGCTTGCATAAAAGTAAGGGACTTATAGAGTACACGTCTTTGAAATTAGTCTAGTCTAAATTAAACGTGTTGACACGTAAGGTGCAATGCACAAGGAAGAAGTATGCGTATGAAAAGAGCCATTGTGTTTAACATTGGATTCTTCAAGGAAAAGACAACTGCAGCCCCAAAAGAACCTCAGTGTTTCTTCACCAACACTGAGCTGTGTTCAGGACGCTTTTTGTCAGTTTGCCTTGCTTTCTCCCAGTCTGGTTAGTATCTCGAGGCTTGGCTTGCTAATTCAAACCAGCGCTTGGGTTTTGTCTTGTCTGTTTCTCTGAGGAGAAGAAAGGCGAGCAGACAGTTTGAGGAGGAGGGGACCATCGCCAAACACCTGGACCCTCCCAATCCAGCCAAACTGGAGCGTCCATTTGCAAATTATGAACACACAACTGAAAGAGAGACATAACACACAAGCCAAGAGTTAAACCGCACTTGCTTATTTTTCCAATTTTTGCAAAAGGTTGTGTCTCACTAACTTTCTAATACAGCTGTTTCAGTCCATAAATCAATAAACCTGACCTGCGCTGGCAGAATAAGTCAGTATGTGTAACAGAATGACAATTTTGGTTTGGTTGAGGTTTTCACAAAAATGAGTTCACTAAAGGATTAGTTCACCCAAAAATTCTGTCATTAATTACTCACCTTCGTGTCGTTCCAAACCCAGAAGACCTTCGTTCATCTTCATAACATAAATTACTATAATATCAGAGAGCCATCCAACCCTCCATAGACAGCAGTACAACTGAAATGATGGGGAAAGCACGCATATGGATGTCATCTGCGGTTATTTACGCCTAGAGGAAGATGTACGCACATTTAATGATGCTCTATACGATGGCAGAATACGTAAGTCAGGGGAGAAGAAAGGTATGCTGATGATGGGCTATTTTTGTTTTCTTTGTGCAAAAAAAGTATTCGTCTAGCATCACAAAACTGAAGCTTGTTTCTGGATCTGGGATCACTTCAGTTGTATTGCTGTCTATGGAGAGTCAGATAGATCTATGATTTCATCAAAAATATCTTAATTTGTGTTCTGAAGATGAACGAAGGTCTTATGTGGATGAAAGAGACGTGAGGGTGAATAATTTTATTTTTTGGGTGAACTTACCCTTTAAGTCCTCAATCTAGCAATCCCAATGCTCAAAATAGTAATTAAACGCAAGATTATTTGTATTTGTACATTTTCGGTGAGATCTGCCACCTTTTGTTTCAAAAAGCTGTGTTTGTCCATTAGAAGCAAAGCACTCGCATCTTGCATTTTGCTTCTGTGTTGAAAGGAACATGCATGAGTGAGAAATTATATTTAAATGTTGAACATGCAAATACATTTTTTTTGAAAGTGTGTCTCATTTTGACTCCATGGGTCACAATTTAGCATTTTTATAAGTAGAATAGAATTGAATAGAATATAAATATATTATTTGGCAGAGTCTACACAAGTGCATGGTCCCACTTTACATGCTAAACATGCTTTCTAGTTACTGAGATGTCAACAAAGTTTCCAATGGGGCTGATAAAGTTACCATCAAAGGTCTGAGTCATTCAGGTAGCTATCTACAGTTTAACCAACTTGCTGAACCGTTGTTTGAAAGACAGAAGACTGACAGCAGAAAATGAACGTTTAATCAAATGGCCTCTTTAAGTGCAATATTAAGAATGCTTAAAGGCATTGTGTCACTAAAAAAGTTTGCATTCACAAATTCCTTTCCTCATGTTTGTTCCGTCTAATGAGAGTTTAACGCTTTGACTCTGGAAATACTACTTTGCACCTGGAGTCATTAAAGTGCTATGCCTCAGGGGCAGACCTGCCTTGTTTAGGAGGAAGAACTAGTACGAAAAAACAGAGGAGTAGTAGAAAATGGAGGCGGGAGCGTGAGTGAGATCTTGTGGGGGAACAAACCTTGATTGAGCAAGACAAACAGAGCTGGTTTTGCCACTTTTTCAACTGGGTGAGAGGGAGGCAGAAGGGAAATAAACGACAACTCTCTCACAGGTCTGGGATAAAGAAAGAGCTGCTAATGATCGGAGATAGATAAACGCAACCAGTTTGAGAGGGGACAGCAAGCAAGCAGGGACAGAGAAGCGACAGGAAGAGTTCTTGAGAAACCTGTCTTCAGTCGGGCCTGTAGTCCACAGAGTTGCTCTGGGACATGTATAGGCCTGTTTTAGCTGCTCTGAAAAAACACAACTGCTGGCTAAGACATGCACGTATGTGTGTTTGTAAGGTATGTGGGTGTATTAGCAAACGAGAACCTCATTTATCGAACAAAACCGAACACCTAAATCATAATACGAAGCCAATGACGGCTGCTAGTGAACGGCTATTTAAGGGTGACTAAATACGAGATTGCGTAAGAGAGCAGATGGCGTACAAACATTTTATAACACATGCATGGATTTTTCAATGGTATGCACAAAGGGATCCTCGAGAGGCTCGTGTATGTGGATGACAGAGCGTCGGATATAACAGCCCGGCTCTATCAGCACATTATGCCACCCCTCCCATAAGCCATTCTATCTAGAAACACTTGTCTGTCAACCATAGAAAAACCCTCCATCACAAAAACGGCAGTGCAGCGATACGATCTCGGCGGTTGAACGGTGTGCGTTTTTAAGACTCTCTTCCATTGATGAATACAACGAGAAGTTCCTGCAGAATTCAGTTTGGGCGGCAGAAGTTTTAAAGCCAATAATTACTTCCCCCATATCAAATAAATCGATTTGTTAAAAGCTACATGAGGAGCGGCTACCCAGCACAACAAAAACACAATTCATACTAGCAGTGATTTTAAATGAGCATTTACAATTTTGAAGTGATATAAACAGGGATGCATCAGCACTGATTTGATTTCCAAATCGCTTCAATATTGATTATTCTGGATATACATCAGGTACACGTGCCACATTTTCTTAAGAAAGGGAATTCTCTTAACTAAGAGTAAGTTGGTACTACATTACTATAATATCGAAGGTTAAAACTGACTCATTTCTTTAGGCTATACAACTGTTTAAAGTACACTTAATGAAGTTTTATAATATATCTACTTCATTTATTTATTTTTAAGTACAAACATTGAAGAGTCTGACATTTATAATATAAATGAAACATTGAAGAGCAGTAAATATTATAATGAATATATTACATGGTGCATACATTTAGAAAATGCCCCTCTTTAAAGTTTATTTCTCTATCTGACTAATAAGTTTATGGTCACGAATATGTTTTTTCTGAGGTAAATGTGACGTTACGTGACATTGTTTGCAAGCCGTTATATCAACAGCTTTGTGCTGCTGAAATACTTATTGAGCGTTTAAATGAGACAGGATATAGAATATGAAGTACTCTCTCTTTTAACTTTAGATGTTTAGTCATGTTTATTTTTTGCTGAAACTGGTATTAATATGGAGTAGATGATTAGTTCATGTGCACCTCTTGCTGTTGACACCATATAACTGTGCCATTATTTGTAATTTAATCTTTAAAAATTTACTATATATTTTTTTTTGGCTGGTGGTTTTTGATGTGGCATCCAAATTAAAACTGAGAAATTGTAAAATTTAATTGGTATCTAAAATATTGGTGTCATACAGTATAAGCTAATTTATTAGAACACAAGATAACGTCAATAAAAAACAATGATGGCAGCGACCGTTTTGTTTTTTGTGTCAAGGACAGTACAAAATCCTTAAACTGTAAAAATGAAAAGTTGACTTAACTTAAAATTTCTCACACAGCTTGTTTGAGTTTATTCAACTTTGAACTTTTGAAGTCACCGAGTAAAGTCTCTTTTTTGTTAAGCTACTGTAACACTTTTACTTGAATGGGTTTTGAATGGGATAAACACTATTATCTTGAATGTTGATGTATTTTATCTTTTTTCTGCTTCTTGGAAGAAGTTTGTTTTCAAAACATTAATAGATAAGTCTGTCCAATAAGTAAACAACAAAATTTCTTTGATACTAAGATATCCAGAAAGTGGTTGAACATAGTCTAGGCCCCAAACTTAGACACATTAACCTTGAGAATGGTAGAATTCAACCATCTTCATTTTTGGGTGAACCATTCCTTTAAAATTTGTTAAATTGTTGTTTGACTAGTTTGCTAATTGTGTTGCTCTGACAAGGGTTTTTGTGTAGTTTTACCAAAATATAATTTTTATTATTTGAGACTCAAATGGTTTTGTAAGCTGGAGAACGTGCATTTTTTACAGTGTAGCGTTGAGCCCTGGACTTGATGAATCTTGATGTAAAAGTGGAAAAGGATTGTGTGCACTGCAACTTCCTCTTCAACACATGAATGCATCCCAAGCTCACTTACCATACATCTTTCCCTCGTCCGACAGGATGATCTTGCGCCGGCCGCAGGGAGGATATATAGCCAGTGCCTCCTGAAAGCTCTGCTCGATGTCGGGGCTCCACACGCCCTCGGCGTCTCCATCGATGGCCTTGTCCAGCTCATCACCCCCATCCTCCAGCCCCTGCTCCGGGCTGCCGTTGGCACTCCACTTGTTGGACGCAATGGTGCCGGCTCCTACCGGGCCCTGGCACGAGCCCCCACGCTACACAAGTACTGCCAGACAGAAACAAAGAAAGAAAGAAAGAGAACGTTACTTTATTGTGGACATAAAGATTAAGCTCTTTCAAAACCGCTCCCTTTAGTTGTGTGCACCCATAGTTTTGGGCACAGGCTGATGAAGACAGCAGCAACTGTGACTCTTATTACCATTTCCTCTTCTCAAACGCTTCCAAAACGACAAATGAATTTTAGACATTATATAAAGCTCCATTTAAAAGGATTAGATAATTAGGACTAGCCTGCAAAAATACTTGTGGTCGGGAGCGCGCGGTCCAATGTGGCCGTCTAAATGTCTGAAAATGGTTAAGGGTTCTTAAGCGTTTTTCAGGCTGCCTCTTTTTCGCTTGGTATTGTTCACGAGGATCTGGTCCCGGGAGTCACTGGTGTGCCCACATATTTCATTCTTTTATTTCACTTTCTGCTGATGCTGACAAAAAAACGCAGCTTGGGTAAATACGGCCGACTCCGATTGAGACCTTCCTTTGGGGATATTCAAACGCTCTGGTTACACGCACACTGAAAGAATAAGCTTGACTTGGCAGCACCAAGACACAGAATGAGCAAAACAACGGCCGGGAGAGTGTTGGAATATGTGAGCGTCCTAATTACTTTTTGACATTGCAGGCCAATTAGCGTGCATTTCCAAATTGCATTTGCCTCTCAGGTGACACGCAACACCGTTCATCTCATGCAATCAGGATGGTCACAGTCACTGGATGTTCTACAGAGAAGTAAAATAATTTCTAATCCTTCAGTAGAACCGACATTTTAGTAGTTTCTCAAATATACACTTTATATCAGTCACACACTGCAAACCTCAAACCTCAAGCCTGAGATACACTGCATTAGGCCTGTAATACAAAATTGAGTTCTAAAAGACTATGATCTACAATTAAACCAAAATATGTGTAGAAAACTAGTGCCACAGTGCTAGGAGATTCACAGTGATTTCAGTAGTGCAAACATTTATGGAACTAACATTAATTTTGTATTTGGATTGTGTCTGTAAATATATTTTATAGCTTTTTTTAACCTTGTGTAAATTTCCAGTGCGGTGTAAAATGCAAATCACTACTTGTTACATGAAAGATTGCATTAACAAACATTTCAGTTATTTATATTTTTTGATAAACAAAACCACAGGAAAGAGAGAAGGTCTCTTTAAAAAAAAGAAACATGATAAAAATTAATATCAATTTAAAAAAAGGGGGGGGGATTATAAATACATCACTACAATATATATTACTTTTTTGCAATAGAAATTATTTTTAAGATTGTTCATTTTCATTTTAACTTTCTTATGCATGTCCTTAAATTCTTAAATTTATTTTATATTAATTATGTGTTTAAATTTTTGATATTATTTTTAGCTTTTAGTTTGCCATCTTAGTTCTTAGTGATTTTAGCATGTATGACTAAACTTATTTCAGTTAGTTGTTAGTTAGTGTCAAGTTTTTAATGTCAATGTCAATATTTATATTTAATTTTAGCTTTATTTCAATTAAATGATTTTTCATTAATACCACCAAAACAAAGTGTTACAAAAGAAACCACCAGCTAAAAAAAACTACTTCTCACCACTAGATCTATATGTGGTGATTTCTGCCATGTCACCAAATATATTAACATTATGTGAGGTAGCACAAACGAGCAAACTTAAATGTAAATAAGACATGACTGCATGCTTTGAAAAAGCTTTCACTTTAGTGTGTGTGTGTGTGTGCGCGCACTGGGGGAGAGGGTGAGAGACGAGTGTGTGCACGGGGAGCTCAGAGAAGCTGTTCTATTGGAGAGTTGGGCTTAAATTCCAGACATGTCCTTATTAAGGAAGTGCGGCGTTAGTTTTCTCTCTCTCTCTCTCTCTCCCTTATGTCAACGAGCCCCTCTCGCTCTACCCTCTTCCCCACCCTGCGCTCCCAAGCACTCTGCCCAAATAAGGAGAGGCGAGCAAAGGATGAGGGGAGGGGGAGGTGGAGGAGGAGGAGGAGTGCTGGAGTCAAGGGGTGTCGTGGGGGGACAAAGCAGGAGGGAGGGGAGGGGAGGACTGACCAATTTAGACATCCATTCGGAGACTGAAAAACAGTGGGATTGTTTTGGACAAAACGCAACATCAGCACGCCCGGGGACTTGAGCGTTCTCAGCACTCCTGATAACGACAGAGCTAGTACAGCTAACAGAGGGAGAGTGGCCTGGATGTGACTCATCAATGCAAAACACTTAAAACAGTATCAAATTTATATACCATGGCACACTGAAAAACTTTACTGTGAGGTACTTAAAACGTGTGGTGTTGAACAATTATTAACATTATTACCATTTTTTGTAAAGCTGCTTTGAAGCAAGTGTTGAAGCAAACACACACAAATCATGGCTTATTTTTTTGTGAAAAGAAAAAAAAAGAAAAAAAATTCTAAGCGTGGTAATAAGAAATACACTGGAAAAAAATTAAAATAATTAACAAATTAAATATATATATATATATATATATATATAAAATATACACACATACATATATACATATATATATATATACATATATATATATATATATATATATATATATATATATAATAACAAGGGACTGTGAAAGAAGAATTTTGACATTTAAAACAAAACATTGATTAAAGATTTTAAAGATGCAACTGCAAATAACAATCTAATGTTTTAAATAACAATTAAAGTTACAAGTAAATATTTACAATTTACAATATATATATTTAAAATAATATAAAAAATAATAATGAACAGAAAAAAAATGATATTTATAAATTGCAAGCATAAAAATTACACACACAGTATAACAGTGCTGTCAAACGATTATTCACATCTAAAATAAAACTTTGTTTGCATAATGTGTGTTCTGTGTATATTTATTATGTATATATAAATACACACCCATGCAGTATATATTTTGAAAATACTTGCATGTATTTACATGCTTATATTTTTATAATTATATCATAAATAAAAATATATAATATATAAACATGACATTTTTCTGAAATATATACATGTATGTGTGTGTATTTATGTGGACATAATAAATATAAACAGCACACATATATAGATTATGTGAACAAAAACTTTTATTTTGAATGTGATGAATCATTTGGCAGCACTAGCATGTATGTGTGCAACTATTAAAGTAAATCACAAATAAACATGCATAAATAAGTGTGTGTGATAATGTTTGGTACTTTGGTAAGAGAATAAAAACACGTTTTTTAATTATTTATGTGGTAGTAAATAATAAATGCCTAAAATGCTATAAATGTAAATTCCCAAAACGGTGTCCTGAAGGAACAACATTTAAAAAAAGGAAACAAACCAGCAGTTGCAAAACACACTGATGCAATGCCTTGCCAACAAAGAACAAAGAAAAACGGTTTATTTTTAATACTTATTGCAACTAACATCTGGCAGTGGCCGTTCTCCCTCTATCTCACCCTTTCATCTTAAAGCAACTTTGTGAACATGAACTTTCAGTTTCTTTCAAAAAGAGACATGGCAAGTGAGCAGGAATAAGGCCAGACGGACACAACTGCAAAACATCTGTTGCAAAACAAACACGCTCATCCTGCAGCGCTGAAGGCCATTCTGCTCCATTCGATGCAAACACACAAACTTCATTTTCCCATAAGGCAGCTGGGACTTAACTTTGAATGACATGGCACACATATTTAGGCGCACAACCTCCTCTTTCCCGCCTCCTCTCTCTGCCTGCCGATCCAAACAGAGCTCTCAGTCAGTATATAATGCCGAAGAATTTCCATGTGGTCCAGGAATGTAAATAATGCAGCGAAAGCCATGCAGCGCACACATTCATTCAGACGCCCATTGAATGAACACAAGCCCTCCCTGCCCACTATCTCACAGAGCTCCAACACAGTACGTATTGTTGACGGCTGAAGCACCGAGTTGGCTCCGGCTCCACCGGATTCCTCGCGATCTCTGTAGGAGAAAGCCCAGGGAAGCTTACTTCTGTATGATCTAATATCAATTACAAAACAAGGACTTGCAGCCAGTTTTTCCCCAAGCTGACACTTCCAACCATGGAATCTGGCATGGACTAATGGAGGAGTTTTGGGGGGGTCAGAAGTTGCTAGACTATTCTTACCAGAATCATAAAGACTTAGTCATAAGGCCGTTCCAGGAAAGGGGCGCTGATTGAGGTTTACTTGGTGGCCTTTTCGGATTTTCCTCTTGGAGAGTTTATGACTCAAAGTCAGACATTGTGGTCACACACACAAGATGCACATGTACAGAGGACTGAACTAGAAGTGAATGATGAATTCATGACGTAGCACATCAAATTACACAGTCGATATACATGTTTTTACTGTGGTGTAAAAGATCTACAAGATATAAGATAATACCTAAGCTGTAGGCATGTTGATGCAATGATGGAAGTAATTCCTAATTATCATAATGAACTGTATTTAGCTGGTTAATACTGTGAATAGCAATAAAGCTTGTGCCACTTAACTACACTTCCCATGATTCTCTGTGACTATTATCCTTACATTAGCACAAAAAGCTTCCTGTCTTTGCCAGAAAAAGAATGAGAAATGTGAAATCATACAGCAAATCCACTTCATTTCAACCAAAACTACTTTAATCAATTATAAACGAGTTTTGTATTTTAAAGCCAGCATTGTTATCAGCTTTGAAATATAATTTACATTTACATTATATATATATATATATATATATATATATATATTCTATTTTTAAAAAAATGCATTATATTTAATTGTATATAATATTCATCTTAAATGTTTAATTCACATAAAATTAAATACTGGACTTTTTTTACAAATACAAATAAATAAAAATAAATAAATAAAATTTTATAAATAGAAATAATACATATAATCCCCACACCAAATGGGATCATATTTATCAGTTTAAAGGAGGATTCTCAGGAAAAAACAGATAATCAGAGAGAGATATACGACTCAATGGTGTAATTCCATTATCTCAAAACAATTTTACAAGGAAGCTGTCACAATCACAATCCCATTTTGCGTGAACGTGACAGGTTTCTCAAATAATCTCTCTCAACAGAACTCCTGCATCTTCACATCTTGGGTTTTTATAAGTGTCTTGAACTCTCAATAAGTCATCTTATAACATTTCAGGGTCTCCGCTGACTGACAGAGGAGCGGAGGGACTTTCCAGCGCATGGAGTGAGCGCTGGAGCCCATCTGCGCGTTAGTCATCCCAGGCGGACATTTTTGGCGGGAAACAAGCAAGTGGAAGATCCTGTCCAGGAGGGAGGTCTTCACGCTGTCCTGCTAGCAAAATAAGGGATGCGGGGGAAGTTAATAGGAGCCAACCCTAACGACCAGAACCCACCTTTTGTTTTTGCTTCTGTTGGACACTCCGGTCAGATATGAAACCTAAACATAGACATGTAGAAGACCTGTCACAACTGCCAGCACTCTTAGAAATAAAGGTTCTTTAGTGCATCAACAGTTCTATAAAGAAACTTCAACATCTATGGAACCTTTATGAAGTTCTTTATAATCAAAAAAGGGTTCTTTGAACTTCTTTTTTCTCACCAGTGTCATAGAGGAACAATTTATGGTTCCCCAAAGAACATTTCAGTGAACAGTTCTGAAGAAAGAGCCTTTATTAGCCTAAAGAACATTTTAACCTTTTTCCACTGTAAAGAACCTTATTCCATGGATGTTAAAGGTTTTTCATGGAACCATCAATGGTAATAAAGAACCTTTATTTTTAAGAGTATAGCCTACACTCTTAAAAATATAATATATTTTTTTAAAATAAAACATTTTAGTGGCATAAATAATTCTATGAAGAACATATCCAAGGTTCTTTACAGTTGAAAAGGCTCTTTTAAAATGAATTTAACACTAAGAAAATACGGTTCAGTTACAGGATTTTTGAAGAACCCATAATGGATGTTCTATAACCTAGAAACAAATCATCATAATTTGAGCGTATGAAGAACCATTTGTGGCATGGAAACAATTGACGCCAAATGCTTAAGAGTGTTAAAAATAAAGGTTCTTTATTGGCACCAATTCCATGAAGAACCTTCAGCATCCATCAAATCTCTCAAAGGTTCTTTAAAGTGGAAAAAAGGCTCTTTAAAACGTTTTTAAGAAAAAACATTGTACTTTTAAAAATAAAGGTTATTTTTTGGCATTGATAGTTCCATGAAGAAGCTTAAACATCCATGAAACCTTTTCATGCAACAACTGGTAGGCCTAAATTACGATTCCTAAAGGAGATTTTAGTTTCTAAGCTATAGAAGATTCATTATGGGTTCTGTAGTGTAGCCCTTAAACATCCATCGAACTTCTCCACTGTTCTTTATGGTGATAAAAAGGTTTTTTTTTTAACTGTTCTTCACACTAAAGAAAAACATTGTCCTTTTAAGAACTGTTTAATTAAAGGTTGAGGAACCTTAAGTAGATGGCACAGATGCAAAACCTCCTTTTGGAGTCTTAGTTTTTAAGAGTGTGGGCAAAATGACTTACAATTAAAGTATTTACAAGAGGAAGAATTCTCTTTTTAGTATTTGAACTAATGCACAAAGCTCTTTCAACAAATGTCCTCCAACTGTTTTTCCTGTCGAACGCAACTCAGAATGTGAGATTTGTTAGGAAACTGTTGCAGCTGGAACACTTGTTGGCAATAGTCGCCCCCAGGGAGCGTATCCCTCCGGACAGCCTCCAAAACACACCCGCCCTTCACTCACGCAAGAGCGTACACACACCGAATACTCTTCAGTGTACTCAGCTCCTTCTCAAAAACACACACACAGTCAGCAGTGAGAGAACAACAGGGCTGGACAAGTGCAGCAGCAGCTGCTGGTTGGGCTCAGATTACAGATAAAGACGTTTAGAGCGTCTCCTTTTCTTCTCAATGTCCAGCACTGATTTCCAACTACGGCCAAAAGCTCATGAATCGCACTTCTTACTGGAGACTGTCAGACCATCCTCTTTCTAGTATGATTCATCAAAGCAAAAGATAACCATTTAGTATAGTATGACTCAGGCTATTCTTGGGAAGTTGCATCTTCCCAGCATCACTTTTGCCTTTTTAGAAAGCAGGTAAAAAAACACTGATTTATATGGCAAAGCATACTGTATATGCAAATCTGATGGGAGGGTTAATCAAACGTGATTGGTTAAAGCTTTCTTTTTTTCCACACTTCACTGTCTGTTCACATGATCGTCGCGGCAGCCCAAGTCTGAACATGTCTGAAGGAACAGATATACGTGGGCCTAAGAGTGACAAACCCGCCATTCGCTTTAGTCTGCTTCTCTTTTTTAGCTCGTTGGCTTTGATGGTCTACACACCGTTTATGGCCTTCAGACCCAAGGCCACACACCAGGAACTGACCATCATAAAACCTATGTGTGGCCAACTGGAACTACATATGTTCTATGCTTTGTGAACTTTCTATTTGTTTAACCTCCTAAAAAGCCTAGAATTTTACAGATATGAGCATACAGCTAGTATACTTTTAAAGTCCAAAATGTGAGTATGGGTCTGGGCCTGGGCGATCTTATAAGTTAACAATTGAATTTGTTGGAGGTATAAAGCAACAAAAGAAAAACCCTGGCAAATAGTTACAGTCATGGCATGACTATTAATCAATAATTAGCCAATGTTAAATATTATATTGCTATACTATTATACTGTTTATTCAGTTTGCTCTACGTCTAAACACATTATTAAAATCAACCATTTAAAAATGCAAAAACCTACAATGCTCGGTTTGAGATCTGACAAGATTACCTTTAGCTGTCTGTTTAACCAAAGTTTGTGGTCTTTAAAATATAAACTTGAAATTAGCATCAAATGAATATGTAAAAAAGGAAATGTGCATGCACTGCCCAATATAATTCACAACAATGAACTGGATTAATGTATGCACAACCCAGCGTGCATACTTATTATTGATTGCTTAAACAGTTAAATGTTGCTTGGTAGTAAATAAATAAATATTAAGCAGTTTAACATGTCAGAACAATGCATGAAGTTTGTTTAGCTGCTAGTAATATCCGCCTACACGTAATTGCTTAGATATGTTCATAGTCATGTTTGATACCACTTGATCAAGTCCTGTGGGTCAGAACCCTGACTTCCAAGAAATAATAGTGAATTTTTGTTTAAAAGTCAGGGAAAAGTCAGTGGCGAGACATCGCTTCAACACCCTTCCAAGACTATTAGCTTGTCTGAGAGAATAAACCCTTTTGGTCTCAGCACATCTCTCTTGCATATTATCTCTTTCTACCACTCTCCAACTCCCCAATCACTTTCATTCACCCGCTCGCTTTCTTTCCCTCTCTGTGTTTAGCTCTAATAAATTCTACCCTTCTCCTCCAATAACTTCCTCTTACTTCCTCTCTGGCTCGGCACTCAGGAAACAATCAGAGCTGTTGAAGAGCCTGTGAGAGAGAGAGCTGCTCGACAGACGAGAAAAATTTAAAATTACCAAGACCGAGAGCGAATTTAGGGATAAAAGGCTCTTACTCAACTAACAGCACTAAAAGGACTCTTTACATGAACAGAAGCACCTCGTGGAAATAACCCTTGATGCATACGAGATGGCTAAACATGAATCTCTTTGATATTAACAACCCCCGATTCCTGACTTTCGACATTATCCACCGGGTGACTTTCCAGGACGGCCGTCTGTTCTTAGATCTCTCCATATGGTTTACTCTAGTCCTGATTCAGTCGGCAGAGGAAAGACTGACACAAAGAGCACCGCGTTTGCCAGAGGACTCGCTCGAACGTCTGATTCAGCACTTTCCGCGGAAAATCGTCAGGCGAATTTGTGAAGGAGTGCTCTTGCCTGACTTGGTCATTTAGTGGCTGAGGCAGGGGCTGGAGCCAAACCCAATGAAAAACGAAAAGACATGCATAAAGAGACGAACGCTCACAGGACTCTAGGGATGGCAGAGAGAAAGAGGCCCCATGTGCTGATCTCTGAGTCACACTTCTATGCCAAAAACAGAGGAAGACATAGACTACTCAAGCTCATACACCGACAAAGAATTGGTGCAGAAACCGCTTAAACATGCTATTTTAAAATACTGTTTTTTTTGTCAAATGTACTCCTTTACTTAGATTTTTCTTTTAATCTGATTTATTGACTATTGAGATTAAAGTAAAGCTTAGAGATTTCCATATCACATATAAAAATTGTGGTTTCATAAAAAACCTTTAACATCTGTAGAACCTTTCTGTTTCACAATATATTCTTTGTGGTGAAAGAAAGTTCTTTAGAATATAAAAAGATAAGAAAGAGATGGCTCTGGTAAAAAAACTGAATGGTTCTTTGTGGAACCAAAAATGGTACTTCAATGGCTTCACTCTGAAATGCACCATAATGTTTTATTTAGCGTACGTCAAAACTATAAAAGACTAATAACCAAAAAAGCAGAACCAATTAGTTGGATCAACATTTATTAAAAAAAAAGGTTTAGAGTAGATGCATTTGATAATATAATCAATACAATAACAGATTTTACAAATAAATGTATGTGGTTCTTGGGTAACTGCTTGATGGATATGTACTGGTCCATCCTTCAAGGTAAATTTAGGGGAATTTTTAATCCATTTCATCATATGACAGGTGAAAATCCTTAAGTCTGATCCCGGACAGTAACACCACAAATTTCAAAACACAGTGCATTATGAAACATCGCCAATCTCCATCGCACAAATGGTGCGAAACAAGAATCAGTTCATGCAGAAATTATAATTCTGTCATCATTTATTCACCAACATGTCATACCAAACCTATACAACATGCTTACTTTTGTGGAAAACAAATGATAATATTTAAAAAAAATAAAATAAAAAATATTGGACCCCAATGACTTATATCAGTGATATCCCTAAAAATCATATGGCTTTGGAACAACATGTGTGTCTAAATTCCAATATAATGCATAAGATTTGGGGTTTGTTTGAATAACTAATCCTAAGTATGAGCACTATGTATATATTCATTAGTTTTGTGATATGACATGACAAAAATGGCAACAATTTTCACTGTAATGATTATCACACTCTGATAAGAAGCTCTTTCATGTGATGCTTAATAAAGAATGACAAATAAACCACTAGAGAGTAGGGCCAAAAATAACCAACTAGCCTTCCTTTTTTACCAATTCAGCACATTAGATTCGATGCAACTCAGGTGCATGTTTGTATGGAGTGTAGCTGACTGCCGAGTGAACCCCGGTGCACTGCCACAAACAGTTGGTTTCAAGAACAACTGGAAAGTTTAGCAACTTCAGACAGACAGAAACAAAGGCTATACTGTTCTAGCCCACAGATCGCCCCTCCCTCGAGTCAAAAAGGGCCATGGAGAAGCAAAAAAAAAACCTTATCTGCCAATGCCTTGCACAGGAAATGCATGTAAACAAGTGTCCCGAGATCGGGCATTAATTTTCAGCGCAATGTAAACACGCTTTCATGGGCCGTCTCTCTGTCATAATTAATAAAGCATAGCGACACATTGTGTGTGCTTTGGCTCGCGTCTCGCCACAGGCTCCTTCGACCGCGACGTGGAAAAGGACTTTAATTTGAAAGGGAAAAATTTAATTTTGGGGAACTGAATGCCGTGTAAAATGTTTCCTTCTGCAAACACGGGGCGGTGAGGAGGCCAAACGGCAGCGCATCACGCGAGATGCTCTCTTTCTCCCAAATGCTTGAAAACACACACACACAGCTAGATATTTGTTCAGAGCTCTGTTGACAGACAGGTAAGTGGTCACCATTTGGAGAGCCACTTCTGCGGCGGGTGCTAAAAGGCCGCTTCAGTCCACACAAATGGAAAGAGGCTCATTACGCTCTCAGCTGGGCCCTTAACACAAACCAGCTAAAGGAACTGTCAACTGGCCAGCAACATAAACACATATGGCACAAACAATCTGCTCCGATCGCACACTCTTGATCTCTGAAGGAGGATACGCTCTGGACTTTCTGCATCGAGGACTGCTAGAAATGGCATGGAGATGATTGCAAACTTCAGGACTGGTTTGGGGACTGGATTGAGAGCTCAGCGCAAGAACAAACAAATCAAACTGATTTGTTAGCTTATTAAACAGTAAAGCTCTATTTAGAGCGGGAGAGCAAAAGCAGACGTTGAAATGATGGGTCTTCGCGCGGCTGACAGCAGAGGGAGTTCAGGGTTAGTTTCTGATTGCAGGAAAAAAAATAAAAAAACGAGAACAGCAAATTTGCAGCTAAACAACAAATGTGGCCCGTCGCCGAAGCCATAAAAGGCAACTCGCGGCATCTGTGCAAATTCACCCCGCCAAAAAAAGTATGTTTGCTTAAAAGGTGTTGCCCCCAAAACAATTGGGAAATACGTGCAATTGTACATAAACTAATATAGAAAAATCACCAGTGCAAACCTAGTCAATGTTCTGATTTACAATTCTGTGCAAAACAATACTTCTGAATCTTTTAATTTCAGAAATGTGCATTTGCAATCTTTTAAATTTTAGCATTACTTGTCGTGTGACATTCATCAATACTAACCAATGAAAATTGCATAATGGACAACTAGCACTAAAACTAGACAGCTTGAGCTTATATATATATATATTATTTTCCAAAAGGTATTTCCGTGCCGTGGTGACTTATTGTAAATTGTGCATATCACATAAGTGGCAAATACCAAGACAGGTAGCCTGGAGTGCATGCCACCAGCTTAAACTTCCTGTAACAAACTTAGTTAAGAAGCTGCAATATACAGTAACGTGAAATCGAACCTAGCTTGAATCTATTGTTTTATTTGTTATTGATCAGATAATGGGGTTACGTCTCAATAAACTAAAATATTCACACGTGTTTGAGTCACGAGCAAGATTTGGCTGAGATTTGGCTTTTAATCAAAAAAAAGTGGAGTGAATAAACTGGAGCACAATTTAGTTACTTCCACTGTTGACTAAACTAAAACCCCCACAACTTCTGGTCTATGTAATTGTCTCAACAATATACATCATGACAAATAATTTCACACAACAACAATCCCTTCTACAAACAACCTGACCTATATCTAGCTATATTTCAATTCTTTTCTTAAGAAGCCCAACCTTTCTAAAAGGAGGGAAAACATAAGACGACCTAATCAAGCAGCAGAACTTGAAGAGGCAGTTTGGGCTGAACACACTAAGTCCAACCTGAAGTGCAGCATTTCTGTTTAACGAAACCTGTCCATTAATAGTAACTCAGAGGAACAATAAAAATGTGGAGAACATCGTTAAACTCACTTATGTGTGGGGTGAACTGATAACGAATTAACATATTCATACGAGGGACTAAACTCTAAATATTTTGGTCTCACCCACTTACCCTGACAGAAAGATAACTGTAAAAATTAAATACACAGATGAGATGGAAAAGACTAGATTAATTAACCTTCAGAAACCGCATCTGCCTGTGAGCTTTGAGTCACATTTTTCTCACATTAAAAATGATTAAACTCGTGAGGGCCTAATGACTCTCCCTAAGGACAATGTATTTAATCTGCTTGCAATTTCATAAATTTACATAAACTATTTAAAGCTGTACAACTAAAGTAGTGATTGGTTCCTCACCAGATTTTACCATATGATTCATTTTTATTTAAAACAGCATTTTTTCTGAAAATGTCATAAAAAGGATCAAAATAATCTTTAAACTATATAAAAGATAATATCAAAATGCACAATTTGAGCGGGTACATCACTGCTTTATCTGAGGAAATCATTTTTATTGGCAAAATAGTTTTAATAAATGCAAAAAATAATAATTATAGTATAATCAGTGGTATACAGACATTAAGATAAAATTATATATCAAACATTAAAAAAATACTCAATACGGTTTGATAAACCAGTCTGGATGCTACAATATGGAAAACTGCCTGAAGGCAAATATAAACGTTTCCACAGAAATCAGTATCATATCAACCAGTTTCATGATAAATTATGTTTTTATGCTATTAGTCAATACTGCACGGTACTCCATAGTGTGTGATTTGTTTTCACTTCACACGTAATGAAGGTATTATTATTATTATTATTATTATTATATGTAAATGAAAAACAACTTTTAATGAACTTCTACACTCTTAAATTCACGTCCCTAAAAACTCATCAGTAAATATTAAATCTAGTAAACGCATAAAGCATGTCAAGTGAAGCAAACATGGACGGTCTAATAATATTTAGAGATGTTTACAGTTGGTCTGATACCTTTATCTCAAGCGGTGTCAGAGTTTAATGAATTTAAGTGGGTACGGTATATTACATACATCCTAAATACAGCTTCAGTACCGTGTATAAAAACAATAAAGAAATATTCTAAAAAAACAAGTCTTGTGCATGACAGGAAATAATATTTAGAGATGTTTACAGTTGGTCTGATACCTTTATCTCAAACGTTTTGAGTTTAATAGATTTCTATTATTTCATACATTTAAAGTTGTAAAATTATTATAAAACCCATAAAATGCTAATTTCAAAAATTAAGTCTTGTGCATTGCAAAGATGTTTTTCTGAACTTTTTAGTATTGGTTGTGTAGTATAATGTTATGTAGTTTAATTGTAAAATTAATTTAGGTTAATTTATAAAACATAAAGTCTAGAAATGAAACCTTGTTTAACGTAAAGGACTTATATTTACATCTACCTTACCTAATTTGGGCTAAAAACATAACAGGCGCAAAGAGTTTAATTGGTTTGAAACCGAATGTCAAACATCAAACTAACTTTACTGCGGTCACACACTTACCTGATAACGAAGAAAAAGGGGTGAACGATGTCTTCAGACACTTCTGTCGTTTCTCTCTGACAATTCTCTGGAACGACAAAACCTATGTCTTTACTTCCAATCACATGCGTTTGCAAAATCATGCTATGAGAGCAAATAAGAGCCTGTGCAGACGAGCATGACATTTTCGTCCCAACTTCTCCGCGCAACAATGGAAGCGTTACAATGTTTCTAACTTAAAAGTCTAAATCAAAGGCAAAAAGTTCCCGGCTATCACACTGAAATCGCCTTCCTCGCTCTCACACACGCACAATTACAGCATATCCACACGGAATTCTGTCCCTCATCCCACCCAACGCAGGGAGTTCCGAGGAAAAATGCAAAATATGACAAAGATCTGAAAACTTCGCTAGAGCGGCATGAAAAACGCGATCAGACAAAGGGAACGAGTGAATCTAAAACTCACCTTTATTGAGAAACACCTCTACCGATAGAACTTGACGAGGTTTATTTCTTTAAAGTTATATTTTTCTTGCTGCTCTATTGTTTTCTGTAATATTTCTCCCGGTTTGACAGTAAAGGTGGAATGCGAAGTATGGGTTTGGTATGAAATTCACGCACTTCAGTGGAAAACGAAGGAGGGAAAAACTTTAAGGAGGGGCCACTGTTGCGCGTCAATCAACACGGCTGGGGGCGGGGACTTCTGCAAAGGACCGCCTACTTTGGGCCGCAGAGAAGAAAAGAGAAAAGCTACTTGAGCTACTGTACATTGAGTTATAAATACCAAGTTTACATTAATGCAATGACGTTTTTCACTTACAGTTATCGTTGATTAGATTATATCTGAAACGTAATCTGGCACTGATTATTTATTTAATGTGATGTGCACAAATAATCTTGACCAAAAAAAAAAAGCACATTTCTAAAATTACAGCTCACAAAAAGTTTAAAGTGTTTCTTTATCATTGCATGTTTTTATAAACTTTTAAATGACGTTAATTTAAAAACGAATTAGACTAGTAACATTTACAATGTCTTTTGTTTTTGTGGATTTAATAGATACGTAAGTTTAGGGTTACAATTACTCTAAAATATGGAAATATGCTTTTTTAAAAATAAATACTTTGCTTATGTAACCAACACAATGACTGAAAAGACAAACTAATTTAAGTAAGTTTAAATAAAATAATTAATTATTAATAAAATCAATAAAATAAAAAGTTTAGATTACAAAAAAATCTACTTGAAATAAGGGTTTTTCAATGATTGTTTAAAACATATTTAAACTCATACATGAGCTTTCCACTGTATTTAAAACAATCCAAGTGATTATATTTGCAGGTCATAAACTGCTTGGTTCTCAGACCCTTAGAAGGCCATCATCATCATCCTCTTCATCGTCCAGGAATTCTAATAGAATCCATTCAACATTCCAGAGTGATGAGTGTGAAGAGTGAAACCTCTTCACCACAACCAGCGTCTCAGGGGAGCACAACAGTCAAAGTCAGTGATGTAATACGCTGGAACGGAGCCTAAGATCATAATGCATGTATGCTCCTTTAACATACTTCTCTACAGGCGTAGAGCTCCGTCTGTAGGCCAAATCTGAAACATGTGAGCACAGTCCAGAGTAAAGATTAGCGAAGTAAAGTTAAAATATGACAAGGGTTACAAAAAGCTACAGGGACAAGATGAGGAAGCATTTGAAACTATCACAGCTACTCTGCGTGGTAAACTTTTCTGAGATCTACAAGTTTGGACAACCAACCCAGCAGGCTGTGACAGATCGTCTGGCCTGAGGCTGAAAGTTTAAAGAGAGATCCCCAGAGTAATATCACAGCTTAAACTAAAGCAATACTACTACCACAGATACTTTATACAGTTCATTCATTTGGCCTTATTTACTGTTTCTTCAAGATCTGTTTTATTTAGATTTAGAAAGGCATTTAAAGTCATTAGAATTCAGCATTTTCAACTCATTAGCTACTTAAATAATTTTCCAAATCGAATGCAACTTACTATTATTGTCATGGCATTTATGAAAAAAAAAATTAAACACAATGTTAAAGCCTAAAACATTGGCTATTGGTTATTAATGTTAATGTTAAAGCTGCTTTGGTAGCATCAAGTGAAACAAAAAGTTATTTCAGAGTCAAAGAGAAGTATAAGGAAATGTGCAGATGAAACATGGACAAAAATACCACGAAGAATGTACATTTTTCTTTCATGTTGACGTTTTTTTTTTTTTTTTCAACCCTGGCAACCTGAACTGCCAAAAGTTTTCACACATCCATTAAACACCCAGATATAAAACTCAAAAAAGCACATTTTTACAAACACTTTAATTTCATTTAAAAGTATTTCCTTTCTACATTGACATTCACATCAAGTAAAAATGAAAGAATAGGGGTTTTATGGGTTTTTATCAAATACATCCTATGTTACACAAATAATCATCAACTACAATGACACGTACAAGGCAAAACAAAACAATTAAACACCAAATGTTCAGGTGATAGTTCACGTTATTCCTGTAATGACACTTATTAATCCAGATCATCCTTGCTTGAGTAAG
Source organism: Enteromius viviparus (assembly GCA_032353835.1). Classification (NCBI taxonomy): domain Eukaryota; kingdom Metazoa; phylum Chordata; class Actinopteri; order Cypriniformes; family Cyprinidae; genus Enteromius; species Enteromius viviparus. The sequence continues at coordinate 91,031 of JAUCNO010000841.1, read as the reverse complement.
CAAGAAACTGTGTGAGTGGTTGAGATGTTTGACATACTCCAAGCATCAGTCAATGATATCGCATGTGCAAAAATCTGAAATGTACTATCAGCTTTGATAAGTCTGGACCTTCCCTTGGGCTTTCGGCACACTTGCACAGACAACCGCTTTCTTGCTTGCTCTCAGATAAGCATTCTTCACGGTTACACACACGAAACACAGCACAACTGCCAAAAATACATAGAAAAATCTTCTTTCACAAGTACCAGTTCACCCAAAACTTAATAATAAAAAATGTTCTCAGGCCAGCCAAGATGACTTTGTTTCTTTATGGGAATGGATGCTCTGCAGTGAATCGGTGCCGTCAGAATGACAGTCCAAACAGCTGATAAAAACACAAGTAATCCAATCCATCAATTAACATTCATTTAAACCATTGCTTCCAGCTATCCACAATATTGCTTTCTCTAGTGAAAAAGTTGTCTCGTCTGAATGAGGAAAGAAATATGCAGAGATCAGGCACTGCTTTCAAAACCAAAACAGCTTTAAACAAATTTGCTGACTGATTTTGATGTGAGAGGAAAATTGGAGATTTTCACTGGTGTTATTATGGATTATGGTTTTTTTTTTTATCTGGAAGTAAATATAAAATTCCATAATGATGGATTTGTTTCTTGCAAATACATTTTTATAAGTTGTTTGGACTTTCATTCTGACGGCACCCATTCACTCCATAGGATCCTTGGTGAGCATGTAATGGCCTGAGTGCGAGTTCATTTTCAGCAAATTTTTAACTTTGGGTGAAGTACGGGTGAAGTATAAAGAATCTATTCATGTTATTAGTAAAAGATAACCAAGTTTTTAACCCGATTTACTAAAATGTAAAGCAACATTTTTCCTAATTGCACTGCATGCATAACCTAAAACTAAAACACAATGCATTCTTTCTTTTTCCCTTTTCAAAAACGCACCACGTCTAATGTGACCTCCTCACCACCAGGGGTCATTCGCATTTTCAAACTCTCAAATCAAACATCTCAATGCACTTCTCAGTTCACCAACTCTACAACCGTTACTTGATTTTAGCCCAAGCGGATATCACCAGCCGATCTATCTGTAGCATGTAAAATCATGCAACCCCACAAGCAACGGTGGTTTATTTTACAGATTTATGGGCTTCGGTCTTGCTGTGAATTGAGCTGATGCTGAGTGAGAACGTTTCACATTTGCTGCATGTGACGAAATCACAAAAAGACACCAGCAGGACGTCTTTACGCTTTCACTCGCAGGCGATTTTGCCATCAAAGCTGGAGAGAGCGATGGCAAAGGCTTGTACGGCACACAGAGGATACCTGTAGTCCAGAGTGAAGGCATCGTCTGCTACTCTCCCAAACTGCATCACAATGTAGTCCTCTGAAACGTAGCGCACAAAAGGGTCATGCAATGACTTATTTGCCTAGCAAACATACCAATACTAACACCGATTTTATTATACATTCATTTCACATGTATTTTTCAACATCAAACTGTTCATTGCACACCGCATATTGCACAGTGTATACTGCACACTTCATACTATTACATGTATGCAAAGTATCAGTATGAAATATCTACAAATATGATCATTTTGCATTTTTAATTCATTTTTGTGCACAAACATACTTCTGCAACTGACCGGAATAAAACTGCAGTACTAAAATAAATACTGAATAGACATATTTAAAAACTTTATGAAAAAAGCACATAAAATTTTCTAATTAAAATAAGAAAATGTAAATATTTTTAAACATTATAAAACAATATTAAAATCCTCTTGTATTCTTTACATTTGCAATTATACTTGTTCCGCATAAAGCAAAATAAGAAGCATTCAAGTACGCTTTTTCAAACACACAGTAGCTTTTGTTTTAGAGAAATACATAACCATAACTCTAGAGAGATACGGTTAAGTTACTTACGGTCTTTGTTATGCACAATCTGGAAATTTTTGATGGAGGCCTGTGTGACTCTGCCGTTGAAGTTTAACACATGTGAAGCCGTTTCTTCATTCCACACCGGCGTCTTATTGCGCAGCTCTATCAGGTTTTCCATATTTCTGTTTTGATGTCTAATGAGGAGGCCATCATTTTCCTGTTGGGATGCAGTATATCCAGATGTATATAATACATTTAAAAAAGTAAATCAAATAAATGCAAATGAATCAATAAAATGCTTACAATTAAATAAATTAATTAATTATATATAAATAAATAAATACTTATAAACAACATTTGTGTTTAGCTTACACTACGCGGTCGTATGGGGACTCGTTCTCCGTCTTTGTTCATGCCAGGAATAATTATAATCATTCGCCTTGGTCCTTTCATGCCCAAAACGTTTGTTTCCTAAAACCATGATGCAAATTAACATTAGTAAAATATAACATGCAACCAGGATTATAGCGGATGTTGGCTTACATAGATAATAGCTGCTAATTCTTGCCGCGCATTAGACATGTCTGGCAGAGCTCTGTCCGGATGCAGTGCATTATCAAACACCGTGAACTTAGTTCCCATTAGATTTGACCTGAAATATACATGCAGAAATCAAAGAGACTGCATTATGGATCTGTAAAAACAGTCCAAGAGGAGCAGCTATAATGGCAATGATAAACAAACCCACTTACCTCAGCTTCCCAATGAAGTTCTCCCCTCCTCTGGAGAGGTCAGTCGGGTCGATAGAGATCAAGTAGTTTGAGGTTGTGCTTTTTTTCCTCTTCCTTCCCGCTAACAAAAATACCTGGATGTAAGATTTACATCAGAATTTGTTACATCTGAATTCAAGCTATTCCAGATACTGGGCCATTTTTTTTATCAGATCATCATTTGAGGTGATCTAAATATGTTTTTTTGGTAACACTTCAGAATAGGGGTTGAAAATAATGCATTAGTTAAGCATTAATTAATGGTTGATTTGTTCACAATTAAGCATTAGTTGAGCAAAAACACACTACTAATTAATAATTAAAATGTTAGGTTAATCATTAATTAGTAGTGTGTTTTTGCTCAACTAATGCTTAATTGTGAACAAATTAACCATTAATTAATGCTTAAATAATGCATTATTTTCTACCCCTATTCTGAAGTGTTGTTGTTTTAATAATATTAAAAAATATATATTAAAAAAATATATTTTTATGCACAAATGATGCATGACATTGATCAGAAGTGACATATAATGTTACAAAAGATTTCTATTTAAATAAATGCGTTTAAGAATTATGAAAAATGTATCACTGTTCTCACAAAAATATAAAGCAACACAACACTGATAATAATCCAAAATGTTTCTTGAGCAAATCAGTATATTAAAATGACACTTTAGACCAGACAAATGATGCTGAAAACTCACCTGGTCCCACTTTTAATTAGGTGGCATTAATGATTATGTACGTACATTAATTAAAAAATTAACCATTTGATATAATGCACTTACACTGTTGACCCACCCTTAAACCTACCCATACCACCAAACCAGTCCCTAACCTTACCCGTATCCCACCTTAGCAGCAGCAAAAGTGATTTGCAACACAACAAGTACATAATACTTATTTTTTAAGTAAGTAGTTAAGGTCACCTAATATAAAGTGTGACCATTCAGCTTCATACCACAAGAATAACTCACACTGTAACATGTAATAACATCGAAACCAGTTCTTTCTAAACATATTTCACAATACTGTTTGATCAAAGAAACGCAGTCTTGGTCCACATATTTGACTTCTTCCAAAAAATCCACACCATGAAGGTCTATACAGAGAAATATAGATGTTATACTTTTTTCTCGTTGTCCAGGTGCAGGTAGTATGTTGGGTAAAGGCCTCGGTCCATCCCTCTCTTGTCCCGGGTCACTTTACACCTCACCGTGACGCCCTGCTCTGCAGGCTGAAGCACAAACTCCTCCAGATTGTCGAACTCGATGGGAGGAGAAGGCGCTCGCTCCTCCTTCACAGGAAGAAAAGAGGTGATCTTAGACACTGTTACCACAGTAATTATAGTTCCTACCCAAAAACCACATGTGCGCCGTTACTAGAGAAAAAGCAGAATGAGAATAAAGTGAAATATAATGAATTCACCTTTTTGCCTTTTTTCCCTTTGCCCTTTTTCTTTTTCTGTGTGACTTCTGAATCAGAGTCTTCCGTCTCATCTGCTTTAGCAGCACCTGAGGATGAGAAACAATCAAAATAGACATTTATCCAATTCAATCAGTTCAGACATATTATTAGATAATTATTTCCTCATGCTATGCCATACTATAACCCTCCATTTGGTCCCTTAACTGCATTTTTCTTTGCCATTCAGAAAAAATTATAAGTAACATCGCACCTACATATAACTCTCAATAGAGTGCTAGCAGAGTATTAGTAGTCTAGTAGTGTTAGGTTGATATGTAGTTACTTATAGTTAGTAGAGTATCTTTTGGAAGACCATCACAATAAAAAGTTAGCAGGTATTATTTAGAGAGTGTACTGATATTCTAATGAGAGTTAGTTGACATGTAGGTGCAAAGCTACTTGTTGTCAACAGGTTGTTCAAATGGGACCATCAAAATAAAGTGTTACCAGACATTCTACTACCTATACTGTAAGTAATTTTGTAACTATATGTCAACTAATTCTCTTTAATTTGCAACTACATGTCAACTAACTCTCAGAGTAGACTGTTAGGGTAGGTTTAGGGTTAGTAGAATTAGTTGACATAGTCTTGCAAAGTTTCTGATAGTTAGTATGTTGTATGTTCTGAACACATCAAAATATAAAGAAGATATAAAACTCTCTAATGACTGCTAGTTGACATGTAGTTACTTACTGTTAATGTCTAAAGTGGACTATAGAAAGAATTCACAGAAATACAATTATGTAAGGGTCTTGTATCACACTGAAGGGGCTTATTTTGCGATAACTACCGGCTGCCTGTATATTATCCCGCTTATTACACGGCTACTTGCCAGATGATAAAAAAAAAAAACTGAACATGAATATGAATTTGAAACATTTTATTGGCGTATTTGTTTTAAATTAACATTTTCATCCT
>JAUCNO010000841.1:70371-85880 GCA_032353835.1 Enteromius viviparus | reverse complement strand
GTGTGTGTGTGTGTGTGTGTGTGTGTGTGTGTGTGTGTGTGTGTGTGTGTGTGTGTGTGTGTGTGTGTGTGTGTCATCAACCCCGGAAAAATTCAGATAATTGTATTTTCTGGAGGTTTTATAGAATTGTGCTGGTTTAAGATCTCTATTACTTTTTAAGATTATATTACTCTATAAAGAAATGTTTCCTCAGGTGTAATCTTGAGCGATGGCTTGTGTGTGATATCAGTGATCTCAAATCATCGCTGATCGGCGACCCGAGGGCGTCTGTCAGAGGTCAAAGGTCAGCGCAGAGCAGATGGTGTTCAAGAGTGTTCTACTGTTCAAGAGAAGATTGTTGTGTTTCTGCTTTTCAAGGCTGCATTTATTTGATCAAAGATACAGTACAAAATGATGATTTAAAATAAGTGTGTTCTGAGTGAATCTGTGTTAAAGTGTGTTTCTGTGTCACATGATCTTCAGAAATCATCATCATATACTGATTTACTGCTCAACACACACTTCTGATTATGACCAGTGATTTTGTGAACAGAATAGAACAGGAAGCTCAAGAGAATGACATTTATTTACAATAGAAATCTACTGTAATGTTATAAATATGTTTACTGGTAATATAATGTGTGCTTGCTAAATGAAAGACCCCCATCTTTTGAGCAGTACTGTAGTTTAACTGTAGTAAACATGTATTCATAATGAGACTGACACTCACTTGATATGAATTGCCAGATCTTGTTTGTTTTTTTGTCTTCATCAGGTTTAAAAATTAACCAGAAAAATTAAATTACATTAATCTAAATAATTATATCTACTTAAGTTCTACAGTATTGCTTATTGAATAAAATATTTAAATTAATTTATATTTTATTTTAAAAAAGATATAATTGAAAATATGAAACTCTATGATTGTTTATGGTCAAAATCACTATTATAGTTTTTTTTAGTGTTGTAACTTTTGGTTTCATGTTAATTTTAGTTATTAGGTCTACTGTATTTAATTTTTATATATTTGTATTTCAGTTTAAGTTATAGAAATGTTCAATAAATGCTGCTTAGCTAGTTAAAAAAATATTTTAAAATAATATTAATTTGTTGATTTTTGTGTCACTGTAGCAGTTTTTACTTTAAGTTGTTAGTTGGACGCCTCTGCTGGGTAGGCTGTATGTTAGCATGATTTTCATGTTGATTTGGTCGTGTTTCATTTCTGAGACCAGCGCTCAATAATAATTGGCTACAGCCGCGGTGGAAGTTGTGAGAAACGACTGTTTAAACACACTTCCAGTCACACTCGGCTCGATGCTCATCCGTCATCAGCTCTTTTTTTATCTGTACTGTCTCTGATCAATATCTCCTCACTTATACCACCTTAATCAATGACTCTGATCGCTTCGACACGCGCAGCTAAATTAATTTACTGATTGAATACATTAGCAGCGCTCTGATGAATGCTGGAACTAACGGAGACATGCGCTGTGATGAGCTCTGGAGACGGATGAGTGTGTGTTTATGGACGTTTGTGTTGGATGAGACCGTGCTGAGGACCACAGATCTTTATTCTCTGCTGCTCTTTTGACCCGATCACTGAAGTCTTCATTTAAGATCCCTTCAGCTCCGACTGTCTGCTTCAGAGGCTCGTCTTCAGACTCAAGGAGCTGAGGCATCTTGATAACGTCACAGTTCTGAGAAGAAACGTCTGCATGTGTGATTTAATTCTGCTGATGCAATGAAATCTGAAATCTGAGATATCAACAAATTGCAAAAAAAAAAATTTAATTGCAAAAAAAAACAATAGCGGAAATAACCAAGTATTGCAAGAAAATTCTAAATTGATCAAACAAATGTCTAAATTGTGAAAAATAAGTCTGAGTTTTGAGAAAAATTACATAGAAAAAAGACAGAATTGTAATGTCAAAATCAAAGGAATGAAATGTCAACATTTTTAGAAAAATGTCATAATTGCGTGATATAAATTGCTAAACAAGGAATGTCAAAATATCATAATTGCAAGAAAACCATCAGCATTGCTAGAAAAAAGATCTGAGGTAGCTACAATTTTAGCTAGAATTGCGTGATATAAATTCACAAACAAAGGAAAAAGGCAAAACTGCAAGAAAAATCTAAATAGCAAGATATAAACTCTTAGAATTGCAACCAAAAAAGACAGAATTGTGAAAAATAAACTCCATAATTGTAAGAAAAAAGTCAGAATTGGGAGAAAAATAGAGTCTGAACTGAGAGGTATAAACCGAATTCCAAGAAAAATATCAAAATCATAAGAAAAGTCAGAATTGGGAGTTGAAATGTTTTGATTCCATGGCATATGATGACAGTGTGTGTGTGTGTGTGTGTGTCTCTGACGGTGGTGATGTCATCAGATATATAAGTGTGTTTGGATCAGTTATTAATATTCGCACTCACTTCACTGTAAACAGAGCAGCCACAACAACATGAAATGAACTGTAAAAATAGAATTGTCCCAGAGAGACGGCGTATGAATGATGAAGATGGCTCTAGAGTGATCATCTCTCTGTAGAAGTGTGTTATTGATCCTGCATCATTACTGTAAATGTGTTTTCTTCAGTCATTAATAACCACTTCTTCTCTAACAGAACATGTGTTTTGAGTGTTTAATTATTCTGTGTCTCTGTCTTTAATTACGACTCGATCCATCAGGACTAACACATCACACAATCAATGCACTGATGATTCATTATTGATTCAGGCTTTTTCACAAGATTACATTATATATTTTGTAAATGCTATTTAGAAAAACATTTTATATTAGACCAATAAAACAAACCTGTCGATGACTGAAGCAGTGTTTCTGAAGGCATGAAGAACATCTGAACTGGTCTTGATGAAATTATGCTGTATGACTATGCTGTAAAATCTTTTAAATATTTAATTATTATATTTAAATGTTTTAAAATAATGACATTTTTTATAAAGGTTAACCATATTTCTAATTATTGTTTGATTTTAAAGGATTATATTGATGTAATTATCTGTCTCTGTTTGTGTGTGCAGGTGCACGGCTTGGAGAAACAGGTGGGCAAGTCTCTGGATTACCTGGACCAGTCCGGCACAGTCTTCAAGAGCCTCCCGTACGGCGTCCCGGCTCCTTCAGGCGGCGTTAAACCTCCGTACCAGACCTCCAGGATCTTCTCCACCCTGGACCACGCGCCGCCGAAGCCCAAAGCACCCAGCTTCAGCTTCCAGAACCCTTACGAATGGGCCCGGAACCAGTCTCAGCACCTGGACCAGACGGGCTACCGGCCCAAACGCAAGCCCTCGCTCAAGACCTCCATGAAGACCAAGAAGATCTTCGGCTGGGGAGACTTCTACTTCAACGTCAAGACGCTCAAGTTCAGTCTCCTGGTGACGGGGAAGATCGTGGACCACGTCAACGGGACGTTCACCGTCTACTTCCGGCACAACTCGTCCAGTCTGGGGAACGTCTCGGTAAGCATCGTCCCTCCGTCCAAGATCGTGGAGTTCGAGGTCCTCCAGAACCCGCTTCAGCCAGAGATCCAGATCCACCAGCCGCATCAGTCCACCCTCGAGCCCAAAGACGTCAAAACCTTCAACTGTCGCGTCGAATACGAGAAGACGGACCGCTCCAAGAAGCCCAAGCCCTGCCTTTACGATCCGTCCCAGACCTGCTTCACCGAAAACACCCAGTCGCATTCGTCCTGGCTCTGCTCCAAACCCTTCAAAGTCATCTGCATCTTCATCTCCTTCTTCAGCATCGACTACAAGCTGGTGCAGAAGGTCTGTCCGGACTACAACTTTCAGAGCGAACACCCGTACTTCGGATGAGGAGGCGTTTTCCACCTGTGTTTTATTTGTGTGCGTGACCCTCGCTCTCCAAAATAAAGGTGCTTCACCATGATTTTTTCTTTAATTGTTCCCTTAAAGAACTTCTGAAGAACATTTCAGTTTCAGAACATTTCAGAGCGGTTCTTTGTGGAGCCAGAAATGGTTCTTCATTGCTATGAAGACGCTTTCAAGCACCTTTTATTTTTAAGAGTGTATTCGAGCACAAAACCAGTCATAAGTGTATACTCTAAAAAAAACGTATGATTTATGGAAGCCCTGAATAGAAAATAAAAATAGAAACTTTGGTCTCACAAATATGATTTTTTTTTTTTCTTGGAATTGCAGATTTATATATTACTAAAAAAAATTTAATTGTTTCTCATAAAAGGCAGAATTGACATTTTCTGTCACGGAGTTCTGAGGAAAGAAAGTCATAAAAACCTTTCCGATTTTTTATTCAGAGGCAGGAACAGGTTTCTAAAATAATTTCTATGAAAATCAGAAATGTCCATAAAATGACCCTGAAAATAAATATATACTAATTTTTTTTTTCAGGTAAGTGATTGAAATGTATTTATTTTAGCTACATTTAATTAAAATATATGTTAAAATTAGTCAGCTAAAATTGTCTATTTAAATGTAGCTTAAATAAACTGATTGCAACCAGGAAATTAAATCAATAACTCTTTACAGTTTGAATATTGTCGTGTTTAATGAGCTGCCGGGACTTTTTCTGTTTATTTATTTAGTTTCTTTGAATTTTTACACTGTTTAAAATCATACAGTAAAGATCATGTTCTGTGAAGATATATCAAAACTTGAGTAATATTCATCGCTAAGAACTGTAAAGATGATTTTCTCAATATTTAGATGTTTTTGCTCCCTCAGATTCCACACATCAAGAGAAAGATTATTCATCATCTCTCAGATGATATTAGTCTCAGTGTGTAAACTAGACTGGTTTTGTGCTCCGGGGTCAGATGTAGAAAGAACCTCCTTCAGCTCTTAATCTAGTTTTCTTTCTGCTTTGGTCAGTTCTGGTCCGTCGACTGTTAGACCGAGCGAGAGCGTGTGGTTTTTCTACTGATCCTGCTGATGAGAAGCTGGTCTGATCAGGGTTTAATGAACTCTCAGCATACATCCGACTTCTCTAGCTTGGATATTGATGAAAATATTGAATGGATGAAAAAAAAAAAAAGATTTTTGATGTCAGTCATGAAGGAAGGTGATGAAGACTTCAGGAACATGAATTCATTGTAACTTCAAAATATGATTATGATTAATAAAACCTGGGTAAATTGGAGAAATTAATCAAAACCTTTTACATTTTTCCCATGAACGTATAAAAATAAAGGTTTCAAAAGATTTTTATTTTTATTGCCTTGGGAATTGTGAAAATATTTGTATTATTATTATTTATTTATTTTATGTGAAGAACATTTTAATGGTATAATGAACCTTTATTTTTAGGAGTAAAGAACCATTTTTGATTCTTTTAAGTGGCCAGTTCTTAAAACTATCTTTTTCTCTCAGTTTCTTGAAGATTTTAATGATCTAAGAAAGCTTTTTCCACTTTGAAAGACTTTATAAGTTCTCCGTGGATGTTCCCATTGATTCCAGTCAAGAACTTTTATTTTGAAGAGTGTAGAATCATTAGAATTATGAACAGATCCAAATGAATGTATTTATCAGAATGTTATCCACCCCCGTATGAATTACCTTTATATATTCTGAAGTTAAAGACCTAGCTTATATATCTACTAGCTCTGAATAAAGCTTGAAGAGACGACGCTGACGCGGATGGAGTGATTCCCTTTCGTTCTCCTTCTCTTTGTTTTGAAGTCCAGCACCGAGAGGAAGCGTCTTCTTTATTTTTGGACACCGATCAGTCTGTGAGATACGAGAGGAACGCAGCACTGCTTGATGATGTGTATAGTATACATGGAGAAACTTGTGTGTAAATAATGTATCACAAATAAATAATTAAATCTATCCGGCCTGGACTGCTGTTATTATCAGATGATGATGATCAAGACTCATTTCACCTGTGCTTACACTTCTTCTGATGGAAGGTCACTTTACCGTGCTTGATAAATTCATGTGTATACCGTAAAAAGTGTATTTTCTCCACATAGTCAGTTTGATTTGAGTGAAATCATTTAGCAGCACCATTAATTGCAGACTAGCTATGTGTTTTTGAAGAGGGATTTTTGATCTTTTTCAGATTATTTTGATAAAAAAAAACAATATATATATATAATCAGTAGCAAAACATTCAATTTTTAATACAATAGGTTTTTTTTTTGTTCGAATAATCATTTTTATTTACAATAATAAAAAACTGTAGCATATTTAATTAATGCCACTATAAATTATGATTTAGTGAATTACTGCAATTGCAAGCATTTATTTCCACAATTGACTGTAAATGTCTCTCTGACAGCTGTTGAGATGAGTTAATTAATGTAGGCAGCAAATATTAAATAATTATGGGTCTCTGCATGCAACCTATTATTAAACTATTATTTAAAAAAAAATATATATATATATATATATATAGCAGTACGTGTGTTTTCTGTAGCCTATTAAACATTAGAAAAGAGGAAATAAATCATAAAATCGAATGCAATCAACTCTAAAAAGCATAAAATGACAGCTGAAATGAGATGTGAGGGACACTTTATTTCACAGGTTGTGACGTCAGTTTGTAGGCCAGCGACTGCGCAGCTGCCGCGTCTCTGACAGGACTACATTTCCCATGAGCACTGGCGCTTTTCGTCAGTCATTTAGGCGACGGACGAAAAGCGTGCGAACGCCAAACCCTGCTGGAACCGGAGAAGTTGGTGGCTTCACCATGTTAACACTGACTTTAAGACAACTAATCAGGGTGAGTTTTCACACGCACGAGCGCATTATAGCGCACAATAATGCGACAGCGAACGAAGCGCTCGCGCTGTGTCCGCTGAGAGCTCTCGATCGCATGAAAACAGCGATAATATGTTCATCAGTGTGAATGCATGACAGAATATGCATCAGAAGCGTTTTGTTTCTAAGCAGCTGTGACATGCAAGAGTGTGTTGTTGAGTCTCAGAGGCTGTGAATCTGCGCGATTATAGTCTCCACACCCTGGGCTTTAAAGGACGCGTATTTAAAAGCGCTTCTGGAGTTTAACAAACTACAACTTTCCAATTGCATGACAGTTCTGAATGTTTGGATGTGTGAACTAACACTAACTCTGAGATGTGTTCAGCTCTTGCTGAACTTTGTTAACTAGTCGGGTTATACTGATTAGATGATGCAACCGCTCGTGCTGTTTCTGCATGATTCCTCACACTCCTCTCTCTCACACACATGCATGCATCTAAGCACATTTGCATGCAATGCTTTATTAACTAAATTGCATGTTTTAATCTGTTTTTACATATGTATTAAATAATAAATGAATAAAAGAATTGCGGTTTTGTTTTTTTCATAATCGTTCGATATTAACAGAATTGTGAGATCAAAAGTCCTTGTTACTTTTTTATGTTTTGATAATGGGATGAAAAAAAAAAGATGTAGCTTAAACTCTTTTTGTGAGCTGAGACTGAGAAACAAAAACTAATTTCAAGATGAAAACTCTTAATTCTGAGAGAGAAAGTGTATTGTGAGCTAAACAGTGTTTTGCATCTGAATGTGTTGGATCTTTTCTGAGTGTGTAAGATCTGACGATCTTGTTCCAAGTTTCCTAACTGACCCAAAAATACAGACTCTGAGCATAAACCTGCTCGTTTTTATTATTCAGACTTTTTTCTTTTGTAAGCGTGTTTTTATGAAATGAAGTAGATTACCTGTTAATAACTGAGAGTGTGTTAAAGTGTGTGTGGGTCATCAGTCTCGTGTCTCTCATTACGTCTGGGATTCACGTGTCTTCATGCATTTGCTGTTGTGTAAATGAGTTAAACGTGCTTCTGGATATAGTGCATAATAATGCGTCTCCTGTGTTTGTCGGTGATCTGATGACTGATTTAACCTGGTTTAGTGAAGGGTGTTAGTTAGTAACTGAGCAGCTTGGACGGTTTGGTGGACCTGCTGAAATCATGATGTTTGTGCCTGAAGTGTTTGATATTGATTGTTTAAGTGTTGTTGCAACAAAAATCATTTTCTTTTTTTGTCTTTTGTCTTGTTTTCCAGCCAAAAAACATTCTTGCTTTAATGCTTCAACTAAAAGTGATGAAACAAACCATTTATTCCAAGTCATGGTATCTTACAAACTGTTTCTCCTTAAGTATAAATAATTTTAATAATTAAAATTATAATAAATAATTATAATAAATAATTTTTATTTTAAAAAATGTTCATATATTTTTATTTAATTATTTATTGCTAATATATAATTTAATTTAAACAAAGCTGCTGTGAATCTGATAGTGTTTTTTTAATAATTACATAGATATATACCCTATATTTATATTCATACATGAATTTTTTTTAACAGCATATAAACTTCTAATTAAGCAAATAAACAAACCGTTGAGATTTTAAGATGCTTAAAAAAGGTGCAAAAAAAAATTCTTGATTAAATGTAACTTGTTTTAAGGATTTTTAAAGATTGTTTTGTTGTAGCTGAAATAGTGGTGTCTTCTTCATTCTATCTTGTTCTGAAGGGTCACGCTTTCAGTTATTGGGGTTTAATCTTATCAGTGGTCTTTCATAAGCAGCTGTAACCAATCACTCAATAATTAACCCGCTGTTGTTGTACATAATATGCCAAAGCTCATGTTCTGGACAGCCAATCAGGCGTGAGCTATCAGTCCACACCTCTCATTTCTGCAGGCTCATCTCAATCTGAATTCAGTCGATCACAGAAAGTTAAAGAAGTGATTTTTGGAAGACTTTACAGCATGTTTGTGTCTGCTGGAACGGTCTCAGATCAGCGGCTCGTCCTCGTTATTGTGTAGTTGTGCATGCTTTCCATGCACTGGTGAGTTACTATGGTGACCGTTCATTCAGATGGGGTGAACAAGTAAAGTGAGACTAGTCAAGCAGGGGTTAGGTTTGACTTGACTTGTGTGTTATAGTTTGTTTTACAGCAGAAATACTGTGAGGTACAGCAGGGCTCTGTAGTGAGACCGTTGTGTTTGTCTTCCGTTTATAAACTGATAAAATGTGTATTTTTAAATTGATGGAGAAAAGCATCTGGAAATGCATACTTTTGTAGCTGGTTATCGCCGTGAGTGTAACACTTATTTGGTTTTAGTTGTTTGAACTAGTTTTTAGTGCTGTATGTTTTATTTGAGGTGTGTATTTTTAGTTTTCTAAAATATTTTAATAAAGTATATATTTATACCCTGTAGTTTCTTTTTTAATAGTTTTATTTGTTGTTGTTTTATTTTAGTATAGTTAAACTAAATAAAAATCCCTTGCCTAGTTAAAATTTTTATGTTTACATTGTATTTGATCTAAAACTTATTTTCAAGTTACAAAAATATATTTAATTTAATATGGTTTTAGTTATTGATATTAAATCTAACCCTTATTTGGAGATGAATGCGACTGAGAGTCGAGAATCACTCTGAATGATTCACTGAGCTGATTCAGACGCATGACCTGAATGATTCGTTCATCTTCATGATGGGAAGATGTTTCATGTGCCCAGTCTTAATCTTCCATCACAGTCAGATCCAACACACTTTTATTTTCTTATAGGTTCAGGAAACTGTAACCGTATTTAAAAAGTCTTCTGAAGATCCGCGAGAGTCATTAACACGAACCGTGAACCTATTCTTGATTCTTGATGCGATAAAGCGACACACACTGATGATTTTGTGACCGGCTCTCATATCTGAAGCTCATTTTCATATTCAGATTGTCGCCTATATATTCAGGCATGCTTAATAATTGATCAGGATATATTTTTAATGCTTTCATCTCTATTTTTAGTCACTGGAGTCCCGGTTTGAAGCTTTCCGGGGTTCACTGGCAGATCTGGTCTCTCAAATCCAGCGCCTTAATCTAGATACATATTAATTTGCTTTCTCGTAGTGAAATATTCCAGCATTTAGCAAAGGTTTTCCCGCTCTTTCTCCTCGGCGAGCGCAGAAGTATCCCATCATCAGTGCTGGATTGAAATAGCTGCACTACATTACTACAGTAATTCACTGTAAATATGTTCTTTTACCCCACTCCCAAAAACAGTATACTACAGTAGAATTACATGCAATGTCCAATATGTATGTGTCCATTATGTCCCTTATGTACAACTTACCAAGTGAAATGTTTTCCTGTAGCCAGTGTTTTGCTGTGATTTGTTACAGTGTAGCTCATTACACAGGTTACAGTAACTAAGCGTCCCAGCTCTGTCCATCATGCTCGGCTGAAGTCTGTCCGGATCAGGCTGATAATGTAGCAGGTCTCTCGGGGAGATTGTGTCTTGGCTCTCCTGATTGATGTCAGTGTCTTTGGCCCGGCGCTCTCCTCCTGACGCCGGGTCGGACGGTAATTTACCGGTTAGTCGTGTGATCGGAGCCGTGTTCCTGACCCCGCTCTGCGCCGCTGATTGTTGTCTCGCGCCGGCGTGATGGACAGCAGTCATCTGGAAAATTGACTCTTTGCTCTGAAGAGAAGGGAAATGACAAAAATAATCAGCAAAATGAAAATGTTTTCTTTCTTTTTTCTGAAACGTAAGAGCTGATGTGAACTGAGATGATGAAACAATACATCCATCAGCTTTGAGTGTGTGTGTGTGTGTGTGTGTGTGTGTGTGTGTGTGCGCGTGCGCGTGTGTGTGTGCGTGTGAGTAAGTGTATGTCATCTGTGCCTCCCAAAATAGTTCAGATCTGACCCTTGTTTCATTTATTTGTCCTTTCATCCTGTATTCTCTCTCAGTGTGTTCTAATAATGAAATGATAAAGTCCTAAATATTTATTTATTTATTTATTATTATTATTATTGTTATATTTATTTATATTATTATTATTTTATTGAATTAAGAAGTATTTTGGTGGTTATATATATATATGTATTTATATGTGTTAAGATTTAATTTCAGATTCAGAAATCATAATAATATACTGATTTACTGCTCAACACACATTTTCTGATGATCAATGTTGAAAACGGCTCATATTTTAGTGGAAAACTATGATCCACTGTATTTTTCAGGAAAGCTGAAAAGAGCAGCATTTATTTGAAACAGAAATCTTTTGTGACATTTAAAATGTCTTTGCTGTCACTTTTCATCACTTTAATGCATCCTTGACGAATAAAAGCATTAATTTCAAAGTCTTTGAACATATTTAAGTGTCACATTTAGATCTTCCACTTCTGTTATTGTAGTTCTGATTATTCTGGGTTATGAGTGTGTGATGATGATCAGTGGTTTGTCACGTCACATGTCAGTCAGGGGTCGACTGCAGTGACTCCTGGGAAACACACACACACACACACACACACACACAGTCCCTGTCGGAGCGACAGCGAAGGACACGACCCATCAGTGTGTGTGTGTGTGTGATTGTGTGAGCATGTGAGTGTGTATGTCTATATAAAATGTATTAGTTTGATTTATTGTACAAGTGTTGCAATAAAAGTGTGTGTGTGTGTGTTTGATCAGTTCAAGCTCTCACTCCAAAGCTTGTGTTTAGAGGAAGTGGAGTCTGAAACACAACAGGACATCGTTCTAGATGTTTGCAATAACAGCATTCACTACATAATGCAATTAAAATCAGTGTGTTCAGTCGGAGGGGCTGATGGGAACACGCAAGCATCTCAGAATCGGCTCAGGTTTTAACTCTGGTGATTGTGTTGCAGTCATTAGATGATGGGGCCCCCAGGGGCCGCTACGCCCTACGGTTACACCGAATGACGGACGGACGTTCACCGTGATGCTGGAGTCCGTCTTTCAGACGAATGCGCCGGCGTCGCTGAGCTAATTGTTTTTTAATAACAGATTTTAAGTGAGCGATTCGTCAGGGCCCCGTGAGGGCCTCCATTAGCGTTATTACTGTTAATTATGAAGCGTTCGGTTAAGTGCAGCTCCAGCTTCTTTTGAAGAATAGTGCACTTATCTATTTATACTTATTTTTAAAGCTTTAAAGTAGTGTCCTTCATTATTGTTTATTTAATTCTAACAAATAAGTTCTTGATAAAAAAAATTATACGTTTTTAAAAAAGCGTATATTTCTGCACAGGAAACACTTGGTGTTTCCAAATAAAAGGACGTATATCGGTACAGACGTCGGGACAAAATGAGTAAAATATCAGCGTAACGATATCGGTTAAAAATCCAGTATTGTGCATCCTTACTATCTTTCCATCTATTGACTGCTCTGATAGAACAAGATCTTTTCTTCTATCGGTGTCTTGAGTGTAGATGTGTATAAACTGCTGGATGTGTGTTTATTCAGCTGATCTCTGTTTCTGAAGGAGCTGCTGGTGGCTCATTACTCCACGGTCAGATGTTTACATGCTTTTCTTTTGGACTTCAGAAAATACTGTGGTACTCTCTCACTGCATGCACAAAAACAAAGTAATACCGCGGTACTCCTGGTGCTTTTGTTCCTGAATGCAAAGGTGGAGGATCTGTGAGTTCACAAAGTGAGGGAAATTTGTCAAGCAGCAAAGAAAGAAACAACACCCAGAAACCCCTAATCTGCTGCACATGTGCGTGTGTGTGCGCGCGTGCGTGTGTGCGTGTGCGTGCGTGTGTGAGTGTGAAAGAGAGATTAGATAAGCAGTTATGCTGAATTTCTATTCGGCTGTAAAGTTTCTGTCGAGAGTTGCTGATTGGAGCAGAATTAAAGCGTCATGCTGATTATTGTATCTCACCAACGGCCCGTCACACACACACACACACACACACACACACAGCAGAACTGAAGAATTATTTTCATGTTTCTGTCTGTATGTCAGATACTCAGTCGCTCTCTATATTTCATGTTTTTGTCAGTCATGATGCTGCATCTCCCAGAAAACCCCGTTCACATTCAAGCTGCTGTTTACACGCCTGCAGGCGTCAGATCTGGGCTCCATGAGGGTTTATATATATATATAGTGCTTATTATTACACCATCATAAACCCATATGAATCATACTGCTCTTACGTAATATATTAATCTAAACAGCTATATATTTAATGTTACTGAAATTTTTGCTGAAGTATTAAATATATATTTCTTTATAGCAATGATTCATTTATGCCTTATATTATATTATATTATATTATATTATTATATATATATTTTTATTTTTTATTTTTTTTATTTATTATAAAGTATGATGCACATTTAAAAATGATTGAAAAAAAACTTGTTTTTTATACATTTTATGCAATTTAACACATTAACTTAAAATATTTTAATTGCATTATTTTTCATAACTAATTAACACAGTGAACATGATGACCCCATCTTTACATTTCATATAGTGTTGACAAATATGATATAAACTCCATAAATGCAGTTATGCCCTAAAATTCCGGTCTAAAATGCTCTTGTATGAGTTTTTTTTCTCATTTATTTCATATGAAAAGCAACATCAAACAAGCAGCGAGAACGATTTCACACAAGTGCTGTTTGTCTGGAATATAACGAGTGTAAATGCAATTTTATACAACAGTTCAGTAAATAAGTGTATATTGTTTTTAGATTTTGCAAGAAAAATATTACCTATAAAGCCACAGCAGAATAGTTGTGTGTCTCCGAGCAGTTCATGTCTGAATGAATCCATGTTTCGAACGAATCGAGTGAATCAATGATTCAAAGACTCATTCATAAAGAGAGCCGTTTACTGAATTCCTGAATGAATCAGCTGTTTGAATGAATCAAATGAATGAAGACGTTTACTGCCACCTGCTGGCTGCTTTATTTGGCTTATATTCATAAGAGTGCTGTTTGTGTTTCAGTCAGTCTCTCAGCGGACGTGTGCTGCTCTTTTAATTATGGTTATGTTTAGTGATTCGCAGAACGTCTGCATCCTAATAAAGCTTCTTACTGGTGAGGCTCTGTGAAGGTTTGTCTGGTGCTCTTGAGAGAGACAGCTGTGTGTGTAAGGTGTGAGTCTGTGAGTAGGTGTGAGGAGTGTGAGGTGTGAGGTGTGAGTGTGTCAGGTGTGCATGTTTATGTGTATAATGGCATTGGTATTACAATATGAAGGTGATGAATGAGAATATTTTCAGTGTCCCTGTAATTCATAAGGCCTAAAAACATACTAAATGGTGGTTGTTTTTTTTTGTGAATCTAGGTTTAGGTGTAGGGTCAGTGTAGGACAATACCACATACAGTCTGTACAGTAGAAACACCATTACACCCATAAATCCCAAAAACCAACAGGTGTGTGTGTGTGTGTGTTTCAGCCGGTGTGCCGTGTTTCAGTTGGCGTCAGATCCCAGCATTCAGCGGCAGCGGTTTCTGATGATGAGCGCTCGTGGACGGGACAGGAGAGTCTGTCTCGAGATGACCCTGAGATGTGGGAGCTCCTGCAGAAGGAGAAGGACAGACAGTGCCGAGGACTGGAGCTCATCGCCTCCGAGGTGATTTCTGATTAATCACATTCATTTATTTCTGCATCTTAGACATAATGCAGCGCTTGTTTTGCTTCAAAAGTGCCAAAATATTTATTGCCCAAAAATGGCCTTAAAATCCAAGTATTAGTTTTATTTTTAAAGGTTATTTATGCACATTGTTTTCCAGTCAAGGCGTGTTTATCTTCATTACAGATTCATATGCATTTACACTAGTCTGAGTTATTGACTTACTTTATAGGGTGTTTAATAAGTGTTTGTCCTTCTTAAATAAGCCTGTGCTGCATTATATGAATTGTTAGAGTTGCATTCGCTATTGTTTTAATATTATTTATACATTATTGTGTGTATTAAGACATTTATTTTATATCTCATTTTAATTTAATATTCAGGTTTTTATGAATTAGTAAATTTGTGCTATTGTCATTTTTATTAGTTTACGAATGAATTACAAATTAAAAACAGAAATCTCCAGACGTCCAGAAATCTAAAGAAAAAGAATCATTTAAAAACTCTTAAAGGCCAGTGGGTGGGTGATGAGTCATTGAATCATTCATTCAACTCACTCGATTCATTCAGATGCCTGAATTATTCAGAAATGAACAAGTGACTGTCTTTATGAATGAGTAACTGATTCATTGGGGAAAAGATCACTTGCTTCTTTGTGAAGGATTTGTTGAATCACTGACAAGCGACTGGCTTTATGAACGAGTCACTGAATCATTGACTCTCTTGATTTGTTCAAATCTGCGGAATCATTCACTAATGAATCACCACTGTGTTGATCATAAATGCTCAGCAGTTCTGTTGTGGTTTTGATTGGAAATATTTTTTTGGCAAAATTAATCAAAACCGAAAAATCTGACAATAATGTGTCTAAAACATAACTATAGTAGTTTATTGAACTGTCGATATCACCACCGCACTGGTGCAGATAAACAGCGCTCCTGCTGGTGTGATATTGCTGAAATATATCATATGATCTAAACATATAAGACCGTTTCATCCAGGCCTGAATCAAAGTGAGTACAGGAGTCTCAAGCCTCATTTTATCAGAGCTTACTGAAATAAATGAAAGAATAGAGTGATTAGGAATCATAAGGAGGTGTGTGTGTTTGTGTGTGTGTGTGTGTGTGTGTGTGTGTGTGTGTGTGTGTGTGTGTGTGTGTGGACAGGTTTTTATATCCCCGTG
>JAUCNO010000841.1:58919-70271 GCA_032353835.1 Enteromius viviparus | reverse complement strand
ATGCCAATAAAATGTTTCAAATTCATATTCATGTCCAGTTTTTTTCCTTATGTGGCAAGTAGCCGTATAATAAGCAGCTTCGCGTCGGGGCTTATTTCTGCGAAAACTACCGGCTGCCTCTACATTTTCCCTTACTTAATGTCACAGATTTGCTTTGAAAGCTGTAGGATCTTTTTCCACTAACAAGTTAACGTTAATACAGGGTATGGTTGTAGGCCTATCTAAAACGTTTAATAAATAAGAATGTATTGTTTAGATTGGGTTTTGTATAAAGTAGGTAAATTAGATAAACGAACTCCGGCCAGAATTAAACAGTGGGATTTTTAGCGCTTAATTTAAAGAGGCTATAAGGCAATATTTTTTTTTATTTTAAGAATTTTATTCTTCATAGTTATATACAAGAATACAACTTAAAATTGTAAAATTGGTCAGCTACTCAAAATGTGTATAATCTATTAAATGGGCCTATTAGATGTAAGATACGATAAAAAAAAAGTAGGCTAAATAAAAATAACTGTAATGATTAAAACAAATATTGTTGTTTTTTTGCAGTGGATCGATTTATTATTTACACGATTCTAATTAACTTTTATTTCACATCCCTCTCTATTTCTATATCTTTACAGTCCTCCTCCAAACCGCTCCGACCTGTGGCTAAACAATATTTTATATCCATAGAAAAAAGTTTGAATCGTGGTTATTGAGTTGAATTGAGACATTATATAGACCAATTAAAGAAAAAAAAGACAACCCTCCTAAGCAAAAGAATCCATTCGTTTATAAAATATTGTTCTTGAAAGTCTAAATACCGGTGTTTGTTAATTAATTAGATAATTAAATGTATTATTATTGTTATTTATATAATTATTATTAGGCTATTATGGATGTTACTGATGCTGCGGGAATGACGCCGTCTAGCAGGGCTTTCTCTTTTTTTGCTTCAAGAAAAACAAAAAGTGAACTTCCTGTTTCGGGGTGGTCCACGGAGTCTGAGAGAGAGAGAGAGAAAGAAGGAGAGGGGGAGGTCTCGCATTCTCGCGCTGCCGCTGCAACTTTGGGCTCTCGGGAACCGGCGGCACCGAATATGGAGTCTCCTTTCTGATATTCAACTTTAGAGAAAACTTCTGCGGGTTTCGTGCTGATGTGAGCCCAAAGCGGAGAATAAAATTCACGAGAGGACAGTTTAGCGCTCCTATCTGCATCTGCATCTGTGCGTGTGTGTGTGTGTGCGCGCGCGTGTGTGTGTGTGTGTGTGAGGAGAAAGAGGGGCTTTATTGGAAATTCTCGAACCCCCATCGGGACGCTCTCGGCTTTCAGCTCCGCTCGCACAAGTTTTCCAGGGAAAAGTGGAGTTTGCTGGGATCAGCGCGAGGCCACACAGACTGATGAAGGCAGAAGCGAGTCTTCAAAGGTAACGCGCTATTCCTTCATATTACACAGATGTGTGCGACTTGTGTTTATCGCGTAGAACTTTTACAGATGTGATGTTACTTTGTATCATGTCAGTGAACGTGTGAATAGGATCTTCAGTGCTGTCTAGTAAGTGTGCTGGAGAGTGGAATGTTTGCGTATTGATTAACAATCCAAACATGTGTGTTTATTACACACTCAGGCTGAGGGTCTATTGAGTAAATGATGAACACATAAGTATTTAAGCAACTAAAGCTTATTAAACAGGAGGAGAGGTGTCATTTAAAGAGCAAAACGCGCAAATCTCAAGAACTTTTCAGCACGGCTTTATTCGGAGTGTTTAATAAATTTTAATAAACGTATGATCTATTGGTTTTGTCCTGGATTTAGTTTAGCTCAGTATTTTGCTTGTGAAGCGTGCATGACGGTGGTCTCTCGGGGCATTTGCTGTAGTGTCCTGGTGGTCTAGCAGTCGTGTCTCAAACCCAGACGTTGCAACTAACGAAGCAAGCAAGCTGTGTTACAACATGTTTTTTTGCATGCTTATATGTTTCATTTGGCTCTCTTCTGCATGAATTTTATCGTTTGATGTGATAGTTTGTACAAGTTCCAGTGTGGAGGTCAGTCTGTTCTTCCACAGGCCTCATCTCAACAGCTGTTTCTTGTAACGGGAAATACTTCAAGTGCCGAATATCTTTTCCAAATGTGTCTAATAATCTAACCTGAAGCCCCACCACAACACTGACTACGTGTCTTTTGACCAGAGGTCTTCATTTAAAGAGAATCAAAATCAAATGCATGTTGCATGTCAACATTTAATCATATAGAATTATTTTTGAGCCCATAGGCTACAATATATATATATATATATGCAGGAGAGAGAGAACTTATCTAGCCTATGGGTTCAAAAATAAATCCAGCTAATTAAATGCTGAGCTATAAAATCTATAACCCTCAAAGTATTTTGTGCACACTTATTATTATTATTTAATTATTCTGAAGGGTATTCCATATATTGTTGTGTGGCTTTTGATTGTGATCACGAGTTCGTAAACGCAAACTACATATTATGTTAGATCAAGGAAGAAAGAGAGAATGTGAAAGTTTAGAATGGGGGGAAAAACAAACATCTAATATAATCTTCACAAATCTGTGTAATTGCCGTGTGAAAATCTCAGATGAGTCACTGTAGTAGATCAGTAATGAGGGGATGATGTCATAATGCCATAAAGCCCTGCTTCATGTTTAATTTCGTGCTTAACATGAACATAAAGAGGGCTGTTTAAAGTCGTTTGTGTTAAAGAAAAGTCTACAACAAATTAAAAGAAGTTACTGGTCCATTATGCAATTAGGAAAAGCTATTTTTCTGACCAGTTTTTGACCTCTGGAGACTTCTGTCAATTCTCTGGCTTGCTGATATGTCAACAGTTGAGTTATCTTGTCAACTATTACTCATAACCACAGCTGTCATGCTTTTATGTGCAACACCTAGCCTTCCAGAAGCTGTTTTTGGTTTGTTTCAGCACAGTTGCATATAGAGGTCATTGCTTCAGGTTGATGTGGTATCTGGTTTGGAGGTGAGAAAGACTCCGTAGGGTGTCTTCCTCTTCCCCCCGAGCTCATTAGTGTTTGATGGACCTGCGTTAGTGCCAAAAGGCTTCCGTTAGCATACTCGCACTCACACAGATCTGGCCTGAAACCTCCCTCTGAGTCTCTTTCAGACAGCTTGAGATGTTACACACGAAAGTGCTAAAGAGGCCATGCATGTATGTCACCTTTTGCTAAGCTGTGGGAGGAGATCCAGAGATCGATCTTGTCAAGTGAGGGTTCAGTAGCTGATATAATATCCTGAGACTGAGAGCAATTCACACTTTTGCATGCGAGACGTCTTGAGTTGTTTTGTGATCTGGTGTTTTCAGTGACTCTTTGCATCTGCTCTGAGTTTATAATGAACATTTGAAATCATGCATCATGCACTAACCATCTTTCTTAACTTCTTAAAGCCTGTTTCTGCCACAGGATAAAAAACTTAATTGTGACCTTTTATCCCACAATTCAGACTAAGTAAGAATTGTGCGATATAAACTCAGAATTGTGACTTTTTTTCTTGCTATTCCAAGTTAGATGTCACGATTCTGCGCATATATCCTACAGTTGACTTTACATCACACAATTTTTAATTAAATAGAAAATGTAACACAAATTCAAACCGTTCTTAATATTTTAGAACGCCAAATTTATATATTGCCTAATCCTTAGTATATCTCATAATTCTGTTTCCGTAATTCTGTGCATATATATAATAATTCTGAACATATATATATATATAGCAATTTTGAGTGTGCATCTCATAATTCTGTGTATATATATCATAATTCTGAATACATATATAGCAATTTTGAGTGTATATCTCATAATTCTGTGTATATATATCATAATTCTGAATATATATATATATAGCAATTTTGAGTGTATATCGCCTAATCCTTAGTATATCTCATAATTGTAAGTGTATATCTCGTAATTCTGTTTTCGTAATTCTGTGCATATATATCATAATTCTGAATATATATATATATATATATGTATAGCAATTTTGAGTGTGTATCTCATAATTCTGTGTATATATATAGCAATTCTAAGTGTATATCTCATAATTCTGATTATATCTTATAGTTTACAACTCAATTCTTTTTCTTCTCTTCAAAAGTTTTTTCTTAGAATTACTAGAAAAAGGGCAGAATTGTAAAATCAAAACTCTGAGGAAAAAGTGATTCAAAAAAGTTATTTTTTCTAATTATTCTGTGACGGAAACATGCTTCCATGAGCAACTATAGAGTGTGTGTGTATTTTCTCTGTTTAGTCTAAATAAATGTGTGTGTATTTGTGGGTGGGATGTTCCTTGCTGTGTTTTACTGAGTGAATCCAAGTGTGTGTGTGTGTGTGTGAGACGGCGTTCACTAAAGCTCGCCAAGGCAGAATCCAGGCAGGCAGGCAGCAACAAGTGGTGTGTTTTTCCGCCAGATTCCTTTTTGGGGCTGCGCAGCAAGACTCGTGTCACGTGACACTGTCCTGGCCTCCCTCTCTCTCTCTGTCTCTCTCTCGCTCTGTGGCGTGGAGACCACCCTCACGGGGAGCGTAGACCCCAATAACACCCTTTCACACTCCGTGAACCTGAAACAATCAACTTTTAATAGCAGCTGTCCATCCAGTCAGCGGCCCGAGCGGCACAGAGCCGGAGCTCAGAGACCGGAGCAGAGTCAGAGAGGGTAAAACCCGCTAAATACCCCCATCCCTCTTTTATGCTCCTTGGGCTTTTCCTCCATCCTCTTTTTTTTGTCCCTCATTCATTCATGAAGGACAAGAGAGACAGAATAAAGCTCAGGACTGATGCTGCGCGTCTTCTCAGGTCTTACAGTGTCAGCTGGATTCACATTATTGGACTTTCCTTCTTTCTTTCGTTGCTCTCTCTTTTTGCATTCTGTTTTTTTTTTTTTGCTTTCTTTTTTTTGCTTTTTTTTTTGCTTGCTTGCATTCTTTTGCTTGATTTTTTTTTTCTTTTTCTTGCTTTCCATCTTTTCTTGACTGCTTTCTGTCTTTCTTACATTTTGTTTTTTCTTTCAGTCTTTTGTTACCTTTCTTGCTTTTTCTTCCTTTCTGTCTTTTTTGCGCTCTGTCTGAATTGCTTTCCATTTTTTTTTTTTTTTTTTTTAAACAATATTTTCTTGGTTTTATGGCTGTTTTATGTCTATTTTGTTTTCTTTCTTGCTTGCTTGCTTGGGTTTTTTGCTTTTAAGTATATTTTCTTTTAGACTTTCCGTCTTTCTCTCTTTCTTCTTGACTTTTTTTCCCTTTTGTCCTCCTTTCTCTGTCTTTCATACATTTTTGGGTTCCTTCTGTATTTCTTTCTTTCTTTTTTGCATTCTTTTCTTTCTGCCTTCAATCCTTCATTCTCTTTTTCTATCATTCATAGGAATATTTACTTATAGAAATATGTCGTTTCTATGGTGTTCTTCTGCAGTAGAACCTAAAAGAAGATGTTGATCACAATGTTCAATGCTCCAGTGGCTGTAAAAGAAATGGAAACAAAGAGCAGCGTGAACATTCTGCTAAACATCTTCACAGCAGAAATACAGTCATTCAGAGACAAAGCCATCTTCTTCAAATAAATACATTTCAAAGGCATCCAGATGACCATTTCAGAAGCTAGTCCAAGCGTTTCTTCAGTGGTCATTCTCATAGTTTGTGCTGACATTAAGCTTTGGATCATCTTTCAACGCTTTCGGGTGGAAAAATGTCGGAACGTCATGTTTGAACAGAACATAAGCAAATGTATAAATGTTTAAATAACGAAGCGCTGGCACAGATCACTAAACCTGGATTGTTTTCTCTCACCACACCTCCGTCTCCCTGAAGTGAGATCTGAATAAAAAGGTCAATAACTCTTTCATAGCTGAGATGATTCCCTCGCTGGACTTCGGTGAAAGACGAGAGCTCAGAAAGCATCCGCTTTGATTGCAGTGTAGCTTTCAAATTAGAGGCTAGATTATGTTGCGAAGAAGTCAGACAATTGAGCTTCACAAGCGGCTATTGTCCGTGATGAAGACTATCAGGAGTGTTTCTCATCATTGATCTGGTGGAGAAGAGATGCTCTCCGTGTAGGACAGGAATCGTTTGGGATTTAGTCAGCGAGACCTGTTTATCAACTTATTTCCCCTGATTCAACCTTTCTCTTCAGTCTCTGTTCACTTCATGCTGTCTTGATGTTTAGCCTCTGAATCAATGCATCACTCTAAACCCGCTCGGCAAGTTTCAGGTATACAATTTATCTCCAGGTACAGTCTCTTCGTTCGGGTGTTTGAGGTGTTCCAAAGAAAATCTCTGTTGTTGTTGCTCTGAAAATCAAATGAAGACCCTCAGATGTTTCTTCTGAGGAAAAACACACCTTTAGTCTGACGTGTGTCTCCTCTGGAGCTTCAGAAGAGATCTTGACCACATCTCAGAACAGGACTGATATGTGTGTTCAATCTTTGTAGGTTATGTATTTCTTTATTTGGAGCTGATTGATTGATGCTTCATTGATTTGAGAGCATACACAAAAAGTATTTTAGCTGCTCATTTTGGCCATAAATTAGTGCATGAGCTTAGATAAACTATTCAGTTCCAAAAAGAAATACAAAACTTAAAAACAAGTGTAACGTGATGGGAAAAAATTATAAATAAATAAATTGGACATAGTTATAACACTGTATGAGCAAAGTTTTAACTAGACAAAAGGAACACTTATTTACTATTAATAATAATGTATTGACTTTTTCCTCTATAACTTCCTAATTTGCTTCTTAGTGAGACAGTAGTTCAATTTAAGCACTTGGGTAGGATTAGGGATGTAGAATAGGGTTTAATATGTGCTGAATTAGTATTAATAAATGAGTAATATTTTAGTAATATGCATGCTAACAAAGTAAGTTAACTAAAATAAAGTGTTCCTGCTAATCTCTCTGGGTCAGAATGAGTGTGAAAATGTTTAAATATGATTTATTACAATAATCTTTGCAACTTATTTACAACTTCAGACAGTTTTTACTAGAGTTACTAAAGAGATTGCTAGTGCTTATTCTGTCCTGTTTGAGCCTGGATTTCCCAGCTGAGTTCAGGGTCTCTGTCTATCTGTACACGTTGATGTGTGTGTGTGTGTGTGTGTGTGTGATGACTCACTGGTGTCCAGAGCTGCGAGGGGGCGTGTTTATTATTCAATCGGTTGCCATGGAGACGCTGGAGTTTTGAACTCGCATCATTGTAATTACGCGTCTTTGATGTGTTTCGTGCGCTTCGGATTTTTGGCATGTGACAAATTAGATGCAACCCGGAGGAATCATCAAAAGAAGGCTAAATGAATTACTCCGGGTATTTGGCGGCAGCGCAGATAATAACCCCGACATGCGCACACATGCAGCTCAGCTCTACACAGGACTTTACCTGTGCTCACCGCGTCACGTCACGCGCACGCCGAGCGCGTTACTTCCGTTGCGTACACGGATGGGTGAACATGTTCCCTTCACTCAAAGGCAAACCCAATTAAGTCTTTGCAAAAATAATATTGTTGGCCGGAGCTGAGAGGAGTTGAGTTTTATTAGCACTGTGGGATTAATGTAGAGAGAGAGAGAGAGAGCTGCAGATTGTTTGAAACGCGCTGTGAGTCAGACTCAGATTTATGCCCATGGGCTGCAGCAGCTTCTTGGGTGGGCTGCACAGACGCTTTCGACCAATCAGAGACGCAGATCTCAGTGCTGCTTTCCTGCTGTTGCTCACTGCTGCCCAGACGCTTTCTGTCTTTCTTTTTTGCTTGCTTTAGTTTTTTTTTTCTTTTTTGCGATTGCCTTTATTCTTCTTTATTCTTCTTCCGTCCTTTCCAAATTCTACTTACTACAGTTTTTTTTACATTTAGCAGACACTTATATCCAAAGCAACTTACAAATGAGGACAATAGAAGCAATCAAAACCAACAAAAGAGCTATGACAAGTCTCAGTTTAATTATATAATAAATAAAAGAAAAAACGATATAATAGTGTTAGAGTTAGTGTTTTTGCTTTTTAATTGTATAATAAAAAGAAAACAACTTGAATTAAGAAAGAAAAGAGAAGCTAGTGTTCGTGTTTTTTGTTTATTTGTATGTTTTGTTTTTTTAAGAAAACAAGCAGTTAGTAAATTAATAAAGTTCAAGCCTAAAGGGGGCAATTTAAAAAACATATCCTTTTATATTATTGTATATTATTAGAACATTATATTATTATTTTATATTTTTATATATGATATTTATATTATTTAATATGTTACTATTATCATTATATTTTATACTTAACTATTAAAATAACAAAAGCTAAAACTTTAACTTAAAATGAAAGCATAAATAAATAAAATGAATTCAAAACAACAAAAAGTATAATAGTACTAAAATAAGAGAAATAAAATTGCTGTCGCTTTTAGATTGTGTTTGCGTCACCGTTTTATTTATTCGTTGTTTTTGAGCAGAAATGATTGGTAAGTGTGTTTATGTTACTGAAGAGTGAAGTATCAGCGCAGGAATGTACTGAGGACCCTGTGTGTGTGTGTGTGTGTGTGTGTGTGTGTGTGTGTGTGTGTGTGTGTGTGATCCTGCTCTTGAGTTACACCACAGCAGTACGTTTTGTGTTATTAGTGCTCTTCACTGAAATAGACACACTGCTTGTCTTTGATTCACAAAACTGCAGTATAGATGGGTTTTGTGGGTAATTTGGGGTAGTTGACAGAACATATTTCACATAAAAGTATTCTAACAGCATTTTTCTAATTCTTCTGCATCATTGTATGAGCTCATATTAACTGAGAAAGTGAATTTGTACTCTTATGTATTGCACGCCTGCACATTATCATCTTCTTGTCAAGTATCACAATACCTGTCAGACCTCTGTATTAAAATGAGTAGAATTATTAATGACTTTGTGTTCAGTTTTATCTCAGAAATGGTTTAATTTGAATCTTAGATGATAGATGGAGATGTTTAGCGTGCTGTCGAAGCTGCTTGTTCCCAGTTCAAGAGCAGATCTGATAAGAGTCGCTCGGCTATGAATGTTGTTTTCGTGCCAGTTTGCTCTGTTTGTTTTACAAAACCAAAAAAAAAGTCGAAGGAAAGTCAGGGCCCGCATATCCTCCGTAATTCCAGCAGGATCTGAGTGTGTACAGGAGATGTGGCTGATAGACACGTGAAACCTGAGCTAATCTAACGCTTCCTTCAGCTTCAACTTATTTGCATTTATAATAATAATAAACATCATTAGTAGTTTTATTTAAACAATATTAATCACAATATTTATTGTATACATTTTTCATATTCCATGTAATTTTTATAAAATAAAAATAAAATGTTTGTATTAAATTCAATTCAGTAAATAATATTAATATATGATAATGTATTTATTATATTGATAAATATTGAGGATGATTATTGCATAATGTATTAGTTTATTATTTATACTTAATGTATTATAATAATTTGCATTTATTATTGAGTTTTTCTCAACTTATGTCTCCAAAAAGAAACTTTTTGTTGTATTTTTACAACATAAATAGTAATTTAGTCATTTATTAGAATTTTTTTAAACATAATTTTTAGCCCATTAGTATCAATGATAATAATAATCATTATAATAAACAATTGTTAAATGGGGTATTTTGGGGTATTTACACTGTATAATAATATTACACATGTATTTTACTTTATATTTATCATCCATATTATTCCTATATTTATACACACACACACATAAATAAAAAATGATACACACATACACTTATTTATTTATTTATTGTTATTATATATAGCTCATAAATAGCTATATAGTCAGTTGTTCCATCACTTCCATCGGTGCATGGTGAGACTTTTATAGTAATAGTTGTTTGTACCTGTGAGCCCATACATTATCATTTACAGCCGGTGCTCTGTGTGTGTGTGTGTGTGTGTGTGTGTGTGGATGACTGACCTTTCCCACGTGTGCCGCATCTGTTTCTCATTGAGACACGCTGTTCCTCGTCAGAATTATAATAATTGCACTCATTAATTACGCCGGGACTGCACCAGAGATCTTATGCTCACAGACACAGATATGAACATCACGTTTAATAAAGTGTTCTCCACGCTCGACCTCTAACATTGAGTTCCTCACAGACCTTCTGCTGAAAGGTTCTTCACAGCGATGCCACAGAACAAGCTTAGTTTTTGGTTCCGAAGAAGCGTTCAGTCAAAGGTTCCAATCTCTTCACAATCTGAAGAACCTTCTTTCACCACAAAGAAGGTTTCGTGAAACTGAACGCTTCTTGAGATTTTAAAGGTCCTTTATGAAACAGTTTAGACAAAAAAGGTTCTTCTGGCGTCTCTGTAAAGCACCTTTATTTCTAGTGTAAAGCGTCTTAGCTGCTGCAGCTGTTGTTTAGCTACTGACTTGATGTTTTCTCACTGGCATATAAACACACACACACACACGCGCACGCACTCTCACACACACACACACACGCGCACGCACTCTCACACACACACACACACACACACGAGTCATTCTGAGGTCAGATGGACTTCTTCTGGCAGAAGGACACTGATTTTGTCACGAGTTTGAACCCTGATCAGACCACATAGCTTTTAATTGTATCTTTTCTTTGTTGTGTGATTTGTCATTTTTTTTGTTTTTAAAAATGTTTTTAGTTTTTTTAAGTACATCAAGTAATGAAACTAAAACGAATCTAACTTCTAATGAAAATGACACGTTAGCTTCACAACTAGCTGAAAAAAATGTATTTTATTCATTTCATGCTTATTTTATTTCTAGTAACAAAGTTACAGTGTTTTTAATGGTTTTTCTTTATGATCTATTATAGTTTTATTTTGAATAAGCATGTATTTTTGTATTTAAGATTTAGTTTTAATTTTTCAATTAATTTTAATGATTATATTCTTTGATTTTTATTTTAGTTTTAATTATTTTATTAAATCAAAGTTTTACATTTATTTGAAACGTTGCCTTGGCAACCAGCTGAAATAACAAAAAATGTATTTATGTATATATCTATTTTTTATTTTTATTTCTAGGTTTTTGTAGTGCTTTACAGCATGTTTTTTTCTGAATATCAGTTAATTGCATTAACATTTCAACATTAGTTTACATTAACTCAAAGTGAAAAATACTTCTCAAGCATTTATTAATGTTAAATGTTCATTTCAGCATTTACTGTTTTTATGGCTTTAGTTTTAGTTAATAATGATAACCCTAGAGATAACATCTGATTGTGTGTGTGTGTGTGCGGGTTTATGTGGTTTATGAGGACACAAATGTGTATAATGACATGGGTATGACAGGTATTACAATATGAAGGTGTTTTATGAGGATATTTTCAGTGTCCCCGTAATTCAA
>JAUCNO010000841.1:29536-52795 GCA_032353835.1 Enteromius viviparus | reverse complement strand
CCATTTTGATTGGCTAATAGGTTTGTCACTCAAATGTCAGAGGAGGGGGAAAAAACCTCAGACTTCTGAGGTTAGGTAATCGCGGGAGTTAAAACCTCGATATCGATGCGATAAAGGTTAATCGTGCAGCCCTATTGTTAATATTATAAAATTAACAGTTTTGTTGTCCTCTCACATTAAAATTCTCTGACATGTTACCAATATGTTTTTACTTGTAAACTGCTCATATTTCATATGCGCATAGCTGTGCATATTAATCCAATTGCATTTTAGCTGGAAGTAATGGTTTAAAGTTAGAAAGCACTTGAATTGATTTACTTCACGCACACAATTTTTCAGGCATTTGGGTTACTTGATTTTAACAGGTGTTTAGACTCATTGTGACGGCACCCATTCAGTTTAGAGGATCCGTTTGTGAGCAAGAGATATAATGATGCATTTCTCCAAATGTGTTTCAATTTCATCTACATCTTGAATGACCTGGGGGTTTTGTAGATTTTCAGCACGTTTTTCATTTTTGGGCAAACTATACCCTTAAATTGAAACCAAACGCCTTCAAGTACGAACACGCACAGCTAAATCAAATGATGCGGTGTGTGACGGTTGTTCTGGTCTTTTCTAGATGGTCCCCATTCAGATCCGTCCCTAGGTCAAGCCACTGGACCCAATCAAATGGTCAACCGAATGCCGAATCCTGCTGGTATGGCACACTTACTAAATGGTCTGTAGTTTAACAATTTTTTTTTAAATGCCTATAAATAAATCCAGTTTTTTGCATAAGCCTTTTTGTAACACTTTTTCAACTCTTGTGTAGGTATGAATCAGTTTGCCCAGGTTGGTATCCAACAGCCAATGGGACAAAGGGCAACGCCACCCCTGCCAATGGGAGCAAACCTTAATCAGGTAACATCCCTTATGATCTAGATAGGGACAACTGATTTCACTTATTTTTATTATGTTTATTTTGAGCCTTTTTAAAAAATTTTTTTAGATGGGTATGCAGGGAACACCTCGAATGACTCAACCCAACGTACCCCAGTTACAAAACCAGTACATGCAGAACCAGTTTCCAGGCACTGGTGCCGGAATGAGCCAGGGTGGAGTCGGCCTGAACCAACCTGCAGGGCAGGGAGCCATGTCACAGGTCAGCAATTAAAACACATTCATACCATTTTACTCACCACGGCTTGTTTGTTTCTAATGCATCTAATAAGAATTGTCTTTTGCTGGCTAAAAGAGACTTTCTATTGTGAAAGACAATATGTGTATGATTTCGGTGGAAATCATATTGTCAGCTTAATTCTGCAGACTGGCTCTGACTTTCCTCAGCTAGGGTAAACTTAATCAGACTGTAAAATTGGGGCAAAAATTGTGTAGTGGCCTAATACTTAATGTAAATAAAAATGGGTGATTTACTTGCAATAAAAAAAAAAACTTTTATTTAGCAAGAATGTTTGATCAAAAATTGATCAAAATAGACCGTAGATGTTTATAGGGTTACAAAAATTTCGATTTATAACCATGTTCTTTTCTTTAAAAAATCCTGGAAATAAAATGTCCTGGTGTCCACAAAATTAATTAGCATAAGAAACAAAAACTTTACATATAAACAACATGTTAAAAAAATATAAACTTCAAAATTAGTAATATAGTCAACAAAAACATTAGGGCCAAACAGTACTGTAAAAAGAAATAAAAAAAACCAAAGTTATATAATCGGCTATATTTATTTATATTCTAATATACATAGTAATACTTAAAAAAATATTTTTTGTGAGTCCTTGCAGAAGTTGAATTACTCCACTTTATAGTCTCTGTTCAACCAGCATAGGTTACTCTCCAGGTTTTTTTAAACGCTCTGAACACACTCTAGTATTTGTGTTGAACTGTTCTGGAACAGTGTTGTGAATACAACTTGACCAATGAGTCATGTTTTTCTAGCCGTGTCCTCTTTTGGAAGCACAAAGTAGTTTCACTTTCACAATGAGACACGGAGCCTCCAGTAACCTACAGCGAGAATAATAGTGCCGCCTTCTTTTTGTAAACGTCTGAGACGTGTTATGACAACACGCCCCCACATTGTGATGTAGCAAAGTGGGGGCATGTTTAAATGAGCCGTTTCATTTATAAAGAATATCTCTTAGAAACTTTACAGGTCTTTTCTATAAACCAAGAGCTTGTAGCACAGAAAGGAAAATTTGAAATCGCATCACATGACCCCTTTAAGATCACAGCCGTGTTCACAATGCGTGATGTTACATCACCAATAAAGCTATCGGGAGTATGTTATAAATATTTAATACATTGCCCAGCCCTTGATGTATAGGAATACCACCCAGCCGAGTCTCATTTTTGTTTCTCTTTCTCTCTCAGAATCAGATGCCCACTCCACCATCGCTGGCAGTCAATAGTCCAGTAGCTCAAACCCAAGCAGTCTCGGGCTCCGCTGCCGGCCCTCAGGGCCCTCCGTCCAACCTCCCCCCACCTGCCCAACAGCCTGGACTGCACGCGCTCTGTCCTCCCTTACGCCAAAACTCCCCTTCCCCTGCACGCAGCCTCACCCCTACCCCTGCCCCACACCAGACGCCCCCGCAGTTGCCGGGTAACCAGACCCCCCAGCCCCACACCCCAACTTCCTCGATCACTATGGCCCCACCTGCAACACAGCTGCCCCCGATGGCACAGGGGGTGGGCTCAGAAAAAGCCAGTCCGCTCCAGCAGCCGACGCATGGAGGAGGAACCACTGGAGGACCCCAAACAGGGCTAGCATCATCTGTGCCTTCCAAGAATGCACACGGGCTTTGTGCACACCCACACACTCCTGTGAGTATCACAATTGAGAATGTGTTTGGGGTGTTTTTGCTTACACCGTCACGTTAACACTGAAGAGCCTGTATTTATTATTTTTGTTCAGGACTTCTGTAAGTTTAAGGCCCTGTGATGGAATCATTAAAATGGAGTTTATAGAATAATGCAAAATGTCATGGAATTGGACAAAATTTGCAAGAATAAATCAAAAGCAGGGCTGTACATTTAATCAAACAAACAAAAAAAATGAATGTCTTTAAGTACGGAGGCACAAAAATACTGCATATAAATGTGTAGTCTACATGTTCTGCATGTATGTGTGAATAAAAATGCATTAAATACAAGTAAAAACTGTAATAATAGTTTATTAAAATATAGAACTTTATTTTTATTTAAAAAAGTGAACCTTTGTTGTGCAGGACTGTGTTTGCCACAAATGAAAGACACTTAAGTTAATTTAATTTAATGCATATAATTTAATATCATTTTAAAAGATTGAATTAGTTAAGTTTTAAGCATTGGTTTGACTTGCAACCGTTGTTAGATAATGGTTGCAAAAAATATTGATCAAAGATTTTCTGAAAGAGTAAAACTACTTTAAAATGCACTGTTTATAAAAACAGTGTTTCACTGTTTCTTGTGACATTTATTTTTTGCCATTTTAAAGGTGCTCTCTGGGATGTTGCAGGATTTTAGCTTGATTTCATTTTTGTCTCAAACTGTATGCGTCACCCCTCGATCGTCTTGTTGTCTGCTCTCTGAATACACTGGGAAAAAACCCGGTCTCAAAAGACAACACAGAGGATGCAATACAGAAACAAACACTATTATGCGTTAAACCCCACCTCTTCTTGCCGATTGGTTGGCCGAAGTTTGTTTTTGTTGTAATGAACATCCTGTACCCATAGTGTTTGTTTCGGTATTGCAGCCTCTGTGTTGTCTTTTGAGACCGGGTTTTTTCCCAGTGTTTTCAGAGGACAGACAGCAAGACGATCGAGGGGTGACGCATACGCTTTGAGATAAAAATGAAATCGAGCTAAAATCCTGCAACATCACAGAGGGGACCTTTTAATACACTTCTGTTTTTTTTTTTAGATATTTGGTTGCCATTAGGGCTGCAGCTATCGAATATTTTAGTAATCGAGTATTCTACAGAAAATGTCATCGAATAATCGAGTAATCGGATAAAATGCAAGAGAAAATAAGAGAGGTCTCTTCAAAATGAACAACTAAATGGGTTACTTTTTTGGGGGGGGAAATCTATTGATGATATTTATAAAATGTTAAATATTAATATTAACATATTAGGTAAATATTATTATTATCATACAGTAAGTTCATGGCTGTGCATTTATAGGGTTAGGGTTATTGAGCACATTAGACTTATGGACATGATTACAACAATTCAACTTTCAGTATTCAAACTAAAGTATCAAGTATTCATCAAAGCCATGTTTTTTTTCATTACGTAGTATTATGTATGTTTAATCGTAAAAGCCATGCGCAACTTTATTGACAGTAAACTCATTCCTTTGATAAGTAGCCATGGTAAAATCTGATTAATACCCAGGTACACTGTAGCCGTGTGTTCACACCGCTCTCGCCGCCCTGCAAAGCGTGGACTTTATTCTGACTGGTTGCCGCCGAAACGAGTCATAGCTCATTGCCATAAAGTTAACTTTGATTTAAACTCTCCTCGGCGCTCTCGCCGTCCATGACTCGCCGCGCCGCCTCTCACCGCCAGCTTACATTTATGAATTTAATTAAATGAATTAATTCCGGCCACTTTCACGCTTTCGCTGTCGGTGTTCCCTCCACATCTGTCGTGCAGTGTAGCACTGATTGTTGTGGTTTATCCCATCCATTTACCTAGTCTCGGGTGACAGTCCGCCTCCGGTCTCTGACTGTTACGCAGCCCGCACTAGTCCGTGCTCGCGCCCTCAAATCAAAACACCGCCGTCTCCTTCCGCTTTGCGGTGACGTAAGGGTAAGTGCATTGTCACAGTAATGCAAAAATCATTGCGAAAAAACGTATAAATTAATTAATAGAGGCTTTGCCTCGATTACTTTTTGGAATCGAGTTATTCGAGTTACTCGAGGAATCGTTTCAGCCCCACAGGTTAGTACTACTATATACCGATATTTCAAGTTGTTTCTGGAGGGTTTTCAAGCTTTTTAAAGCCAAGGACTCCAAATATTATGATCCTCTGTGAGACATCGTCTTCCTAAAAACTAAGGCAGCTACTTTTAAGACCATATATATATATAGAGAGGCTTTTATATGGTGTATGAAGACTGGATGTTGTTTATAAAATTGTACTATTATTTTTCTTTTTTGTATATTTTTGTTTACACTTACAGGTTTCTTTGTTACAGTGTAATTATACATTTAAGTACTAATACATTTATTTTGCATTAGAAGGTTATGGCGTTCTTGCTTCAACATAATGCCGCAAACATTCATTCTTTTACTCATTTATGAACTTTGAGAGGTTCGTTTTTTCTGCAGAAGCCGATATTCAACACTGTGACCCCGGTTGCCGCCGCCACTGTGGCTCCTATCTTAGCTACCAACACTGCTTCATCAGCCACCTCTACAGGTTACCTTTTCCCCAAAGGTTATTTACATAGACAAGACATTTCCATGCAGTTCATAACTTTATGTAAACTCTGTGTACCCCAAAACAGGCTCTTCACCACATTCTCAAATGACCAGTAGCACTATTGTCACCATGACAATGGCCTCTCACTCCTCCCATGCAACAGCTGTGACCACCTCTGCCATCCCTGTCGGTAAGCACAACCCATTCAAGATGATTGCTACTTTTTGATTAAAGATTCTGAATCAAATCAGAAAAAGGTTTAAGTTTCAGTGCAGAGAAAGAATGTTAAATTAAACCCTGTGTCTACACCAGATGTGTGCAGTGTGACAAAAGTCATTAGAATCCGTTATAGTCGATGATGCAAATCAGTCCAAATTTGGTCTACCAAACCTTTTCTTATTGACTAATGTTTGGTTGACTATTAGGGGGCAGCCCTAGTAAATTATTGTAGTGAGACAGCAAAAAGGATGTGGATTTAAAAATTCATAGTTGATAGTTTGTTTGTTTGGTTGGGTCTGTAGTTTGTTTAGATTTAGGTTGAGAACCCACTCTTGTTTTTCGTTCTTAATGTTTCTGTCCTCTCCAGCTAAAGTGGTTCCTCAACCGATTGCCCACACTTCCCCACGCATCCAGCCAGAGTACCCAGGGGACAGAACCAACCTAATTCCCATCCCAGGTCATCGCTCTTCTCCAAATCCTGTCACCATGGAGGCACGCAGCGATAACAGGTGAAACTACTCTTAAAACACTTCTTGTGATTGGTAAGCTCTGGTAGTTAATCTAAAATCAGTGGTGTCCATTCCTACAGGACCCCAGGAGCAAGATTGGACACCCCTGAATTAAACTAAACCAAAGCAATCAGTTATCAATTATTAGTGAATTGTGTCATGAAGCTTGTGTCATGTTAACAGTTTATGTTCTTCTGCAGGCCGTCAGTTCCAGTGCAGTTTCAGTACTTCTTACCTACATACCCCTCATCCCCGTATCCTCTGACCCATACCTACACCCCCATTACCAGCTCGGTCTCCACCATCCGCCCTTACCCAGGTAAGCGCAACATACCATAAAAGGTGAAAACGTTCGGTGGAGGAGTATAAAGGCGGCAGTCAGGTCGGATAGGTTTCCGTATTGTACTGAATTAATTTTAAAGAAAGAACACGCAGCACACATCCTGCCTGTCGTCACTTAATCTGACCAGTGAGAATAAAGTGTGTCGTCATCAAGGCTTTCGCAGCTGATTTTGAGCAACTGCCTCGCCTGTCGTCAGTGACGTTTTGCTCTCACGGTACTTTGATGGAACATGTGATCAAAAAGTGGAAATACTTCAGCTTGAAAAAAAAAATCTGACGTTGATCAAACAACCATCATATGTAAATGTTGTCATCTAGTCATGAATGAAAAAAAAATACCGTCAAATACCGTGACACCGATATAATTTTGAAAAATACTGGGATATAAATTTTTGGTCATACCGCCCAGCTCCAGCATAAAGTGTAGCAAAAGATCATATTGTTTTGTGGATGCTCCTCGGGGGTGTGTGTGTGTGTGTTATGCTGGCACATCAGAGATGGTAGAATAATTCTTCTGCTCAGAACTTTAAGCTCTATTTTCAAAAACATCACTGCTGTGCTACTCAGCTTTTATACTGTAAAGCAAACAAAAACCATGTGTAGGGAAATACATTAGCAGCCGTTGTGCATTGATCCTGTTGTTGTGTAGGACTAGTCCAAACCTGCTCGCCTCTGATGAATCAAGCACACATCACACATGCCCTTCACTGTGTGTGTGTGTAATTTTACGAAATTATTTTTGTTTGTAATTTTCAGAGTAACTAATGTTGCCAACAAAAGCAACACAGCACCGCAATAAAGAAGTTTAAGTCTGTCCATCTGAGAAGGTTCAGGTCTTGGAGACGCCGCTCATGTCTCACAACACTTCATCACAAAAAACAATGATACGCTCAAAAGTTTAGCCACTTGTTTAGTTCCCTTATTTTTCTTCTTCGTCTTCACCGATCTCCTGACAGTCATTAGCACTAACAAGCAGAGACCAAACCATCAGGAACACGCATCAAAACACAGACATGGCAGAGTAATATAAAGCAGCGTAGAGCCAATAACCAGGAGAGAGACAACATGCTGCATTGACCATTAAGTTAACAAACATCTGGTGAAGCTCGTTTAACAACACAAGGTGTGTTCTGCGCTGAAACAGTCAGACTGTTACACAACCACCAACATCCTGGAAAGCCCAAAGAATAACTGATTCCAGTTATTGTGTGTAAATTAAGTTCTGTTTCATATATCAGATGCTGTTGCTGCTGAATAATCATTGATCTGTGAGAATCAGTGATCTCATTTCATAAATCTGCATTTATCTCGTATATCTTTTGTTTCTCTTTCTCTGTTTGAAAGACGGATATTTACTATAACTAGTAGACGCAGAACGCTGCTCACCTGTATCTGTGTTTCACGATTCGGTCTGGCATGCTACTGGAAATTTCCTCCTGAAGTTGTAATAGCAAGTTTGATGCATTCACGTGCCTTGTTATCAGTAGGGACATGAATCATGGAGGATGGCTCATGAATGAGCTCATTTTTGGGGGGAATCGTATTTAAGCCAGAATGTAGTGAAGATATTTTTGTGAATATCCAAGAGATTTTTTGTAGCATCCCATTCATTGGTAACCATATAAACATTCACCACACTATTTAGATTTTCTGCTTGATTTGGTCGAATAAAAGCAGTTTTTTGAGATGTAAAAAGCTTGCAGTATACATACAATTTGCATCAAATAGTTATTTATAGATGTAAATGTACATGACTGTAACAACAAGAGAAAGCAATGTAAATGTTGTGGCGGGAAAAAGGAATAAAACGTACCTTTCTACAGCTCTATGTTTCTCTCCTCCACCGTGTTTAAAGTAATGTTGGAAAATAAAGGAGATTTTATATTACAGTTAAAACACTGAAGAAATACTGATTTAATCATTTTTGTTATGTATATTCTACTGAACAATAGTAATATATTTCTGCTGCCATGTCCAGACCAAACTTTATTTTGACGCTTGCCATGAATACCTTCCCAGTTCTGTGTGTACGTGATATAATAGATTTACTGAAATGAAACGGTACAACGCTTTCGAGATTAACCCCTTTAGGTATAGAAATTGGGAACCGAACGAAGAGATGTTTTTCGATACTCTGTTGTATCGAGGCAATTTGGTCAGTACCTAAAAGTATCGAACTCGATACCCAGCCCTAGACTTGAGAGGCTGTTCCTGTCCAATTTCCAACTAGGAAAATTGTATTTACCGTAACTCTGCTAGTTTGTGAAAACAGCATTAGTGAAACATTTACATGACAGCTGATCCAACACTTAATAACACTGACTGTGTGTGTGTGTGTGTCAACACTAGATGAGGATGCCAGATGAGAGTAAAGCATGTCAGCATTGTCTCTGGGACAGCTCTGTGACGTCATGAGAGTCAGAGACAGTCTGAGCGCTGACAGAGCAGCATTAGTTAGAGAGCGACTGCAGCGGAGGCAGACAGGAGCTGCTCCACACACACACACACAGAGATAACTGATAGAAACACAGACATGCTCATGCTGCAGAGACGTGTGGTGAGCTCAACTTCATCCTGCATCTAACCTGTGTCAATGTCATGAATGTGTTTTCTTTCTGTTTTTATTGCTTGTTTACTGTATGTGTGGGGGGGCTGTTATACAGCTACTAAACTATTCACGTGCATTTAAAGATCTTGTGTGATTGTGCTGCTGCTTGTTCATCAGAGGTTTTCTGTAATTATTCAGCACTGAAAAAAGTCGTCATGACAGAGACATCAAACATGTCCCTCTTGTTGAACTGTGTGTGTTTGTCTGTCAGCAGCAGTGGGTTGTTTAACGCTGCACGGCTCTGATCTGATTGTGTTTTCTGTGGCCGAGTCCGATCTGGTGAGCTCGAATCTTTGGGTGTGTTTTTGCAGTGGAGCTGAGTTCTGCCCTGCCCGTGAGGGTTCCTCCTGCAGCCATCCCCATGGACCTGCGCGTGGAGCAGACGCTGGAGTCGAGCCGGCGCGAGCAGCAGCTGCAGCAGGAGATGTTAACACTCAAACACAAGCAGCAGCTGCAGCGGCAGATCCTCATCGCTGAGTTCCAGCGCAAACATGAGCAGCTCTCGCGCCAACACGAGGCCCAGCTACAGGAGCACATGCAGGTCAGGACCCAGCGCTGGTGGGATGCAGGGGTTAAAGCTGCTTACAGTTACTTTTAATGAAAGCTTGTATGAATCCGCGGCTACACTGACGAAAGCCTGCTTCAGACTGCACTATTTCATTGTGATTTTGATCTGCTGGATGTTGGTTGTCCTGGGGATTTATATAAGACAGTGGGCTTCAGGATGCACAACTAAGCCGTTGCAAATCGTGTAGTGTGTGATAGTGGACGACAGCCGATGCCAAGTTAGGGTTATGCCGAGGTTTTTTTTTTTTTGCTTGCTATCATTTTTAATAATAACCCCAGTCTCACGTGAGAACTCCGGTGTTGCACACGTCACCTCATGTTGTTTCCGTGTCACTTCTCGCGTGTTTTTGGCAGCAAGACAAAGTTGTCTGCGATCCTTCTTATTGTAAACTCATGCAGCGTGAACCCCCCGTCACGATCTATCATGCACAGTCACCACGGAATGATACCCCGGATAGTCACGAAGTGTGAAGAGATCTTTGACGCGACTACTTCAAAATCGTGCAGTCTGAACTTGGCATTATGGTGTGTCAATCACTTCCTTGATAATGTTCTCAACTAATTGTACATACACTACTGTTATGTACTGACCCGGCTGTCAGTTCTGCTGGTTAGGTTTAGCCATTTGTGTGGCGTCCAGACATAGATGGCAAATATCTGCATTATAAAAAATGAGGAAGCAATGCAATAAACGTCTAAGTAATTGTACTGTGTATAACATAGAAGTACCAGTTGGTCACCATCAGCCGTATAACTCATGATCAGATTATGGTTAAAATCAAGACCTAGTTGTATATCTCTGATCAGGTTCAGTCTGGAGTGATCTGAGAGGATCTGCTCAGTGGTAACTTGTCATGAGTTGCTGCTTGCTAGGATTGAATCTGACAGCTGACAAAATATTGTTCCTCAGCTTTAAACGCTAGCCCACATCAGACAGCTATTAACCTTGGTGCTCGTTTCTCTCACCAGCATCAGCAGGAGCTCCTGGCCCTCAAGCATCAGCAGGAGCTGCTAGAGCATCAGAGGAAGATGGAGCAGCACCGGCTGGAGCAGGAGCTGGAGAAACAGCAGCGGGATCAGAAGCTTCAGCTCCTCAAGAACAAAGAACGCGGCCAGGAGAGTGAGTTATTGAGGTTTTCACCATGTTACTTTTAAGTAAGAAATATTACGAAAGCTGACACTCCTTTGACAGCGAGCTTTAGTAAACCCTGAGCTCTGCTCTGAACAGGTGCCGTGGCCAGCACAGAGGTGAAGATGCGTCTGCAGGAGTTTGTTCTGAATAAAAAGAAAGCGCTCGCTCAGCGCAGTCTCAACCACTGCATCTCCAACAACCCACGCTACTGGTAAGAACAATCACAGACCTAAGAACATTTAGGCCACAATCACAGGCGCAGAATGCAGTTGTCAATCCTGTATTTGAGTCCTTACCACGGTTACGTTCACACAGTTCGGTTATTTACTGGTATTGTTATTTACGAATTCTGTAACCAAACTCACGACCTGAGTTTTATTCTGATGATAAAGCTGGAAAGACTGTATCATTTTCTGTTCATTGTGTTTGTTTTTTCCCCATCACGCTTCCTTTTTCTTACGTCTGCTTTTTTTGTGCAGGAAAACTCAGCACAGTTCTTTGGATCAGAGCTCTCCTCCTCAGACTGCCGTCAGTACCTACAAACATCCTGCCATGGGCATCTACGACTCCAAAGACGACTTTCCTCTGCGCAAAACAGGTGCTTCACGCAACACTCTCCTTCTTTAAAGTCTCTGAAGTGATGGCTCCCCGTGAACAATATTTCATCTAGTTGCCTTATATTATAACTCCTCCTGCAAACGGAGAGAAATAGCTCTGTTTTGCTGAGGTTCTTGTATTACGTGACTCTTGACGTGAAAGAACCCCAACTCTTCAGAAGAAGCTTGTGCTGCTTGTAGGGTATAATTATTCACTTAGTGGTAAAGCCGGTGTAATGCTGTTGACTGGATAATGAGCCACAGTTTACTCTGGCCAGCAGGAGCGCATTCCTGTGTGTGTGTGTGTGTGTGTGTGTGAGAGAGACCGGATCAGTCAGACTGAGAAGAGTGTGTTTGCGCTCCAGGTTGAGAGCTACAGCAGATGTAGTTTTAGTCTACATCGTTACTGTAATTGCAGCAGTAGGTGGCTTATTTCCAGCTTTGTATGTTTTTGTCAAATAAATTTCCTGCAGCAG
The DNA here is from genome assembly GCA_032353835.1 of Enteromius viviparus. Classification (NCBI taxonomy): domain Eukaryota; kingdom Metazoa; phylum Chordata; class Actinopteri; order Cypriniformes; family Cyprinidae; genus Enteromius; species Enteromius viviparus. Next base: position 40,935 of record JAUCNO010000841.1, on the reverse strand, counting down.
AATGAACTTTCTCAACATGTGATGGCAGCTAGACAGTGACTGACGCGGTACATGATCTCGTAGACAGTGGTTAATGTGTGAAGAAGGTGAAGCTGTAGGTGGAAACTCTCCTCAATATCCTGATTCATTCTCTGCACCCTTCACGTCTGGTGACATGTTTGTGGAGTTTGCTTATGTTAATAGAAAGCTGTTCGTTAGAAGCCTCCTGTATTTCAGAGCCATGAGAATCATTTCCAGTAATGAAAACAGATCAGTTTAACAGCAGAATGAATCAGCAAAACTTCTGTGGACATCCTCATAGTTTCTTGTCAAAGCTGAAGTACAGTTTCCTGCTAGAGAGGCTCCGCCCACACATGCTTTTGGCTGGCTGGGATTTTTGACAGATTTATTGCAACGCTAGTAGTTAGGACACGGTGTTATTAGATGTCCTGAAGTGCTTGACCAAACCTCGCATAAAGAGGCAGCGCGTGAAAAAAGCTTGTGGTTGTGTGTATTTTTAATCAATCAATCAACCTATTACAGCGTCGGAACCGAACCTAAAGCTGCGTTCTCGGCTGAAGCAGAAAGTGTCGGAGCGGAGGAGCAGCCCTTTACTGCGCCGCAAAGACAGTCCCATCAGTATGCTGAAGAAACGCTCTCTTGACATGGCAGGTGATGCTGGAGACACGCTCTCATTAGCTGCCATGACTGTTTTCACACAGACTAACTCGGTCTCTTGTTCTGTAGATTCGGCGTGTAGCAGCGCTCCTGGATCTGGACCCAGTTCCCCAAACAACAGCTCACATGGAAACCTGTGTGAGAACGGCATCAGCGTGACTGAGGTGAGGCTGGTTTCCAGCATCAGTGTGACTGTGTGCGTAAAACAGAAAGCATTGTTTTATAAACTCGTGGATGATTGGGTTTATTACAACAATTTTCCCCCCCTTTACATTTCACTTCTGCTCTTTCTAATAAAGCTGGCACTCTACACTATGAATACTGTCAGTTCTGTGGAGAATTTATTTTATTTGGCTTTTTTAGGTTGCTTTGGATAAAAGTAGTAACGATTAGGGCTGGGAAAATAAATAAATGATTTTGCACCGTCTGCATTCTGAGCTTAGTTTTGAACAACAGAAACAGCCATGATCTGCTTGTTTCCAAATGCTTACAGTTGAATCTAAAATAATCATTCATAAAATGATAAAAGGATGACGCGATTATGAGTGCTCATCTGAGAGTGTGTGGATAAAAACTAAAGGTAGATCGTCATCTGCTGTGAATCGGTTCCAGGGAGAATCGCCAAGAATTCAAATCAACATCCATTTATTATCGCAGCCCTAAAAAACCATGCATCCAGAGTTGGCTGCTAATTTAAATATATAACGAAACCAATCAGTCGAGAGATTAAAATAATAGCTGGTGGGACTGAATTTATGTGCTTCTGTATAACCCATTGTCAAGTAAATGTTTAGATATTGTCTGAGAAATATTAAAAAGACATTTTCTCCTATCGTGAGTTGAATGAAAAAAGCTAATGTGTGAATGTGCTCCAGGCGTCTCACGGGTCAGCTGGTCAGGACGGGGCGGTCAGTCAGCTGTCGCTCTACACGTCTCCTTCACTACCCAACATCACCCTGGGTCTGCCGGCCACTGCCACCAACAACGTGAGTGTTCAGATCTGAGTTTGTGCCGTCTTCACAGAACAGGACTGTTGCGTTAGCACGGTATTGTGATACTGCAGTTATCAATGAGCATGACTGCAGAGGAATGCAACAACCACAATATTTCTGTTTTCTTTTTCAAAAGGTTATGGCCCTTCTCATTTTACACCTCATGCATGTGTAGGCAATCAATACGGCATACTGTGCTATTGAGCCACTGAAAAATACCACAAGGGACATTCTTCACCGCGACAGTCCTATTAGAAACATTCATTTAACTCCGGACAGATCGGCTGTAGTTGTCTGTAGTTTCGTCTTTCAAAGAGATTTAACGGCTTGTTTCCACTGGTTGGTTTGGTTCGGTACAGTACGCAATTATGTCCATTTCCATTATGAATGGTACCAAAATATGGAATGGAGGCACCGCAAGGGGGAGCTAAACTCACTGCAGAACCTTGATTGGTTAAATCATCACTTCTGAAGGAGATCCCTTTCACTCGTTCAGATCTGCGGTCCGTGAGTTTATTAACATTCGCTTATTTAACGTCAGAGTGTGCAAACACAAAAACATATAATGTATAATTTCACACAGAAAATTAGTCAATATGGGTTCTTTTCTGTTGTTGTGGACTTGTGAAACACCACTGCCCAACTCATCTTCATTTTGCTTCATCGTGTGATGCTTTGAAAAAGGCTCAGTTTTATTTTGTTGCTTTTTCAACAAGGTGACATCTACCCAACCTGACAGCGAATGTTTGACCGGTTTACCCATAAGCACTCCGTTCCTGGTCTCTCACCTGCCATCATTTCTTGGCAATTCGGATACTGCAAACTCCCACAATGCACTGCTGCAGCACATGGTCCTTCTGGAGCAATCATCCCCACCGAGTCCTTTGGCCGCAGGTGAGTGGAGCTCAGAGTTCTGTAACAAATGATGCAGTCCATTACAAACCTCTTTATTTGCATAATAGCTAGCGGCCTATCGCTGAGCGTTTCCCAGGGCCGCTGTCAAAGCGTTACATAAACCTGGAGTGTGTGAACAGTCCGCCGTTCATAGCAGCACTGAGGCCGAGTCAGGGGTCCGTCTGGTTAATTAGATCACAGTCGCTGGCGGCAGGAGGTCAGAGGAACACACTGTGCCAGGCCGAGCGACGTCTTCATGCCAGCACAGGCCCAGAAGAATACACCTCTAATTATCTGAATGGGAGCAGGAAGTGAAACAATGAACCTGGGTTAGCCACGTATGGTGTGTGTGTGTCTGTAAAAGGGGTGCGTTCATGAGGAGTGTGCGTGTGTGTTATAGGAAGGGTTGCAGAAGGGTGGAAACCTTTCCAGAAACTTTTCATGGAAACTTTGTCTGGGAAATTGTGAAAATATGCAAACATTTGAAATTTACCAGGAATTTATGGGAATTAATTTAAAATATAGGGACATTTATAAAAGTGTATCATACACATACATAAAAATTAACATTTAGTTTGATCATTGTTAATAATAGGCATTTTCTGAAGAACCGTGTGACACTGAAGATTGGAGTAATGATGTTCTAAATTCAGCAGAGATATAAAGTATGCACCATTGTGTTCCGTGTGGAAGTCTGTGGGTGAGGCTATCGGTAAATAACGAGAACTACAGCAGTAAAATTGTTTGCACTATAAACAAGTGTGTTCATAATTAGGATAATACATTAAAGCAAGTACATTAAAATAATATGATAAGACACAATTTTCAATAAGCAGCAGCAAAATTAATTGTTTTATACAGCTAAACTAATACTTAGATGCAGCAAGTGTGACTGAGACAATGGTGATCAGAGGGGACAGTGTGTGGGGGACTTATTTTATTATTAGCTCATCCTAAATTTTCAGTCAGTGTATTTGTACAATTTTACAATAGTTTAGCCTAATTTAGTTGCCCAGCATATAACACACTGCACAATATTGGTTTAATTTTTTCATGTAATTTACATGAATTTTACAAAGATGGACAGTTCATGACATGGAGTGCATGTAGGGGACATTCCCTTAATAACCCTGCTGTGTGCATGTGTCTAGAGGTCCCCCTGAAACATTTCCATTGTGGTCCGTGCTATTTGCAGCGTGTTTCTGTGTTTGGTTGCCCCTTTGAGAATTTGTTAGCAGCGCCTGTGTTCAAACTGATGAAAATGTGAAATGTGTTGTTGTTTTTTTACTGTTTGCATGCGTTTTCTTAAGTTGCAGCACATTGAGCTCTCTGTCACCATACAGAAGTGTGTTCATGAGGACTGTGTGTTGCAGGAGCGGGGTCGCTGCAGAAGCTGCGTCAGCACCGGACACTGGGCCGGACACAGTCGGCTCCTTTGCCTCAGAGTGGACAGGCGCTGCAGCAGCTCGTGGTTCAACAACAGCACCAGCAGTTCCTGGAGAAACACAAGCAGCACTTCCAGCAGCTCCACATCAACAAGGTCAGACATCAGTCTTCTCACCCTCCTGTGACCGAAGAAACGTCTGTAATAACTAGCTGTAGCTCAGGTGGACAGGAATAACATCCTCTCTGCCCTTTGGTTTGTGTGGTTCACGGTGAATGCTGCAAGGAAACCGATAGTTAGCATCTCCTGATGATATGATGAGTCTGGGCTGTGCTGAACTTCAGTGATGCTCATTAAACATGGCCATATAAGTCCATGTAAGGTCAAGGGTTCATAACAGCAGACGATGATGATTCAGCTTGGCAACTGGAGCACACTGTAGGTCACTCTGAATATAAGCATCAAATCACATTTAATCTCACATCAGTCCCAGTTGCTCTAGCTTGAAACAGAAAGTCCATTTAGTCAGAGTTTGAGAAAAGACTTCCCTGCTGTCCTGAATGAAGAGCAGCTGTGTAAATGAGGAAAACACCTGCATATGGTTCAAGAAAGCAAGTGTTAAATGGTGAAAAATAGAGCGTGGTGCTAACAACGCCGGAGTCACGGGTTTGATTCGCAGGGAATAAAAACATGCAGTGTGAGTAGCTTTGGATTAAAGCATCAACAAAATGACTAAGAAACTCAATGTACGTTTTGGCAACAACAGTGTACCCTGGGAAAAATATGGATTTCTGTATTCCTTTTAGATATTGAGTAAACCGGGTGATCGGCAGCACCAGAGCCACCCAGAAGAGACAGAGGAAGAGCTCAGAGAGCAGCAGGATGCCACACAGACAGACTCGCTTCCCATGAGCCTCGCCATTAAACAGGAACCTCCTGATGTCACAGAGGAGCAGAGACAGGAAGAACAAGAGCTGCTCTTCAAACAGGTGAGACACCTAGAGCTCAAGGAGAGCACTGAGAGACGCTGTGTTTGTGCTGCCCTCTTGTGGTTGTTGTCAGTGCACAGTACATAGTGTGTGTGTGTGTGTGTGTGTGTGTGTGAGAGCAGCAGGCCCTTCTACTGGAGCAGCAGAGGATCCATCAGCTCAGAAACTACCAGGCGTCAATGGAGGTGTCCGGAGCATCTGTTAGTTTCCCAGGGCACCGTCCTCTGTCCAGAGCCCAGTCATCTCCTGCATCCGCCTCTTTCATCAGCCCACAAGAGCAGCCTTCCAAGCCCCATTTTATCACAGGTGCGTCACACCTGTCCTCTTGGTGACCTCAAAACAGAATTAACAAGGATGAGCGTTCCAGTTAAAGTTCCTTTCTCTAGGTCTGGTGTACGACTCACTCATGCAGAAGCACCAGTGCATGTGTGGAAACACCAACACTCATCCCGAACACGCTGGACGCATCCAGAGCATCTGGTCTCGGCTGCAGGAGACGGGCCTGCGCAGCCAGTGTGAGGTGGGACATGAATACTGGAATTAATACTGAATCTGCCTCGATCACCAAACTTTGCATTCCACAAAAAACATGTCCTGATGCTCAATTTTCCACTGAGAAACACAGGAGTCCCATATTTCTCTCGGGTTAGGGTTAGCGTGATTTGCTCATGTATAGTTAAAGATTGTCATCCTTAAAGTTTGATTCAAATGGTGTATTGAGTTGTGCTGAGTTGTATTGAGTGTTGGGTTTTGGAGGCTGCTATTGGTTAATTTCCCCTGCACTTCTCATGAAGCCCAGCAGGGGGCACTCTCATGCTTCATTCAGTCTATCTTTTATTTTCAGTGTATCCGTGGGAGAAAAGCCACATTAGAGGAACTGCAGACGGTTCATTCTGAAGCTCATGTCATGTTGTACGGGACCAACCCACTACGGCAGAAACTAGACAGTAAGACTTTTGCAACCCAAAACGAAGATCCCCTCATCATTAACTCAGACTCATCTCTAATTAGTGGTCTTCTCTCTGTCTGGCTCAGGTTCGGTCATCTCCATGTTCGTCAGGCTGCCATGTGGCGGTATTGGGGTAAGTAGTCTCCTCAAGCATCTTTCATCATTTGTGCAGCGTGTAAGGAGGGTTTTCTGCTTGTCTGAAGGTGGACAGTGACACGGTCTGGAATGAAGTTCACTCGTCGAGTGCCGCGCGCCTGGCCGTCGGTTCTGTGGTCGAACTCGTCTTCAAAGTGGCATCAGGAGAGCTGAAGGTGACTGGCTGTCCTTGTCTTTTCCTCTTTGTGTGTGTCTGTATTATTTGATTGACGTAGAGCGCTGTCTGTGCTTCATTGCAGAACGGTTTTGCTGTGGTCCGGCCGCCGGGACACCACGCAGAGGAGAGCACTCCCATGTGAGAAGCGTCTCTGTGTTCATCTTAATGTGCTTTCCTCCTTTACTCCTGTAACACTGGTGCTCTCGTCCAATCACAGGGGCTTCTGTTACTTTAACTCTGTTGCCATAGCAGCTAAACTCCTACAGCAAAGACTCAATGTCAGCAAAATTCTGATTGTTGATTGGGTAAGTTCATTTTGAAAAATTATTTGGCACTTCTGTATTTTCTTTTCTGTCTGTTCAGCATTTAATTGTTGTTGTTGTTAACCCACATTCAGGACGTTCATCATGGCAACGGAACTCAACAAGCGTTCTATGATGATCCCAGAGTTCTCTACGTCTCGCTTCATCGATACGACAATGGCAATTTCTTCCCAGGCAGCGGCGCTCCTGAAGAGGTAATGCAACGATATGAGTGAAAGGATTGTGGGAAGGTGTTTTGTGTACTTAATCCTGCAGCACTTCCTCTGAACAGGTGGGCAGTGGGCCAGGACTTGGTTTTAACGTCAACGTGGCGTTCACCGGAGGACTGGATCCACCGATGGGAGACGCAGAATACCTCGCTGCCTTTAGGTAAAGGAGTCTAAACACCTTCTGCTCATCAGATCCATTCATCAGTTGCTTGCGAGTGTAAAATATGCAATTAAAGGATTACTCCACCCCAAAAATCATAAAAGCGTTGTTCAATATGACAGACATCATCACAAATCCTCCTTCATTAGCGCTTCAATCTGAATGTTATCTGCTGAATGCTCTTCTGTGTCAGCCGTGACACACAGATGTTTTTTCCATGTATTTACACTTTGTTTTGAACTAAAACAGCATATGTGTTTGTTGCGGCTGACACAGTCCTACTTTACTGGACCCTGACAGTCACAAGCCTCCCGCACTCACTCATTCTCTCTCACACACGTTTGTTCTGCTATCTTAGTGAGGACATTACATAGACTTCCATTGATCTTCTATCAGGTGAAGGATATTTTCTAACCCTACCCTTCATAGAAACATCTACAGGACACTAGATCTACATCAGAAGACTTTTTATTTAGTGAGGACCAGCAACATGTCTCACTAGTGGCTTGTTATGATCTTTCAGTAAATAAGTGGTCCCTCACAAGTATAGTTCTCTCTCACACACACACACACACACACACACACACACACTCATTCTCTCTTGTCTGTCACATAAATAACCTGCAGTGCAGTATTGTTCAGTAAACTGAAAGTTTCTGTATGTGTGATCTTTGACCTCACAGGACGGTGGTAATGCCCATCGCTAGTGAGTTTGCTCCAGATCTGGTGCTGGTGTCTGCAGGGTTTGATGCTGTGGAAGGACACCCTCCTCCTTTGGGAGGATATAACCTCACCTCCAGATGTAAGCCCCGCCTCTTTACTCTCGTGTCCGGATGGTTTGGATGGTTTCAGTACAAGACCTGTGTGTTTGGGACAGGTTTGGGCCACCTTACTAAACAGCTGATGGGGTTGGCTGGGGGTCGAGTGGTGCTAGCGCTGGAGGGAGGTCATGACCTCAGGGCTATATGTGATGCGTCAGAGGCCTGCGTCTCAGCGCTGCTGGGGATAGAGGTAAAGGAGTTCCCGCCATCCTTTGCGTAGTATGTTTTCTTTTGCATGAGGCAGAAGGAGTGGAGTTTGATTGCTTGTGTTTGTGCGTTGAACAGCTAGAGCCACTTTCTGCAGACGTCCTGAGGCAGAAACCCAATCAAAACGCTGTGAGCTCCATAGAGAAAGTACTAGAAAATCACAGTGAGTCATTCAGATCTTTATTTCTTTTGAAGAAGAATCATTTACTCCTGTCAAATATTGTTCCAGGTTCAGTATGTCCAGATGTTTGTGATGCTGTTGAGACGTGCTGTTCATGTTCTCAGAACCATCAAAGCTGTGCTGTGCTGAACTGTAAACTTGATTGTTTTACGAACCGAAGAGGATGTCTATCAAGATGAACTGACGCAGGAAGGGTCTGATTGAATGTCCTGTTCTCTGTGTTCAGGTCAGTACTGGTGCTCCGTTCAGCGGCTGGCCTCCACCATTGGTTTGTGTCTGCTGGAAGCTCAGAGAGGCGACTCTGAGGAGAATGAGACCGTGACGGCCATGGCTTCTTTATCTGTCGCAGCCATGGAGAACAGGTACAGCCGCTTTCCCTCCTTTCTGTGCTCCATCTTTCCTTTGGTTCTGCTGTGTGACTGGATCTGTTGTGTTTCTGCTCAGAACTGAGGATGAACCCATGGAAGAGGAGCCGCCAATGTAAGGGACAAAACTTTTCCCAGAGATCTGAGCTCTTCTGGGTCTCTCGTCTGATGGAGATCCTCGCTGAGCAGAGAGAGACGTCAGGGCAAAGGCTAACTCACCACGTTAGCGCGGTAGCCCGCTAGCACTGTGGCCCCAACGCAAAGCACTCGAGCTGAAGTCCCTTGAGATGTTTGTTTTTGGAGATGTCTGTCCCATCGGAGCCGGCAGATGGCTCTGGCCGAGGGATGGACAGAGAGCCGGGGTCAAACCCTGTTTGTTTAGTACTTCTCACCTTAAGCACTGCAGCGTTTGACTTGCCAGCGCCACTTTATAGACGTTTCTCAGAGGAAGAGGAAGTGCCTTGGTCCACTTCAACTATGATTGAATTCTGAGGATCTTTGCCTTAAGTCAGTAATGTCCCATAATTCCAGTGGGTCTACTGTTTGGAAAAGAGAAAACCTTTTCAGCATGTTTACTTGGACAGCGTTTGCGCTTTAGTCCTAAACACACATTGTCTAGCGATGACTGACTCTCCGTTGTTTGTTTTTTGTCAAATGCGCTCTCCAAAGCTCCAGTGATGGCTAACAGTGGCTCAACACACAGAGTGGTTTGACGGGACATGTGCATTAAGGAAAAAACTACACCCGGACTCAGAAGGTCAGACTAAAGCATGAGTTTGCATCTTGAGTTGTAGCTTCCTCTAACCATGGATTGCAAGACCACGGCAGATGTGAACAAGTTTTGTGCACTGGAAAAGAACCAGATGAGAGACGACTGGGTACCAAATCAGTTCACGTTCCTCTTGAGCCGAACAACCGTGTAAAAAGGAAGTTGCAGCTTGCTAATGTTGGAAACCCCCAAGCATGAGGCGGGATCGGTACTAGAGGAGTACAAATATGCATGTTTTCTTTGCCTTCTCTAATGAACCTTGAGCCTCATTTCGCCACAACAGCTTCACCTCTCAAGAAATCTTGTCCACCGTTTTTTTTTTGGTCCAGTTACTGCTTACTTTTGAGGTTTAGTCATTTAATCATTCCTGTTTTGTACAGTTTTACTTCATTCCTTTTCACCGGAAATTTCAGATATTTGCACTGTTGTGCGTTTCACTTGACTTTTATTATTATTATTATTTGTGAATTTTATTCTAGTGAATTTGAGTTCCATTATTTGCATTACTTTTATGTACTTTAAACATTTCGTTTTATGATGTTCATGGGTTTCTAATCATTAATTACAATGACTGACAGTGTACTTCCATGTTTTCTTCATAGATTTCTATATGAAAGGAAACCTAAATATATGAATATTAATCTGTTCTGTGTGCATGAATGTAATATTTCTAAGCAGCACACTGTATCAAATATACAAAACCTTGGTTTGTTTGTTAGTTTATAATGTTTAGGAGCAGATGTCTGGAACTAACCTGCTAAAACACACTTGATTGATTGAACAGTTATTTTCAGGGGGTTTTGGTGAAAGGGCTACATGCTGCTTGTAGAGAAACAGTATGTCTATGACCCTAATTAAAAGAAACAAACAAATCAAAGGCATTTACTTCCATATGAAAGAAAATCTTTCATTTGCATAGTTTGGGTTAGTGTCACTAAACACTAAGGGGCAGTTTCCCGAACAGGGTTTAAGACTAGTCCTAGATTAAAATAATGTTAAGAGCTGTCTAGACTGGAGAAGGCTTGTGCTGAGATATCTTAAAATACATCATTGCCGTTGTTTGGTCTTAAAATGCTCACAGATAATGCATTTTTGTAAGACATGTTTCTAAAAATTCTTAAATGTCCTAAATTAGCAAAGGTCTAGTCTTGGTTTAATCTACTTCCTTTTCGGGAAACCGGCCCTAAATGTAAGAGTTTAAGTTAAATGAAGCTCTAAGTCAATCACACTTCTGTGAAATCAAGCTGCCCACTTAGGAAGCAACACTGATTGACAATCAATTTCACATGCTGTTGTGCAAATGGAGGAGACAACAGGTGGAAATTATAGACAATTAGCAAGACACCCCCAATAAAGGAGTGTTTCTGCAGGTGGTGACCACAGACTTCTCAGTTCCTATGCTTTCTGGCTGATGTTTTGGTCACTTTTGAATGCTGCCGGTGCTTTCACTGTAGTGATAGCATGAAGGAGCAAGATGGAGTCTCATCCAGGATGGAACATCAATGTGAGCTGCAGCAAGAAGGTTTGCTGTGTCTGTCAGCGTAGTGTCCAGAAGATGGAGGCGCTACCAGGAGACAATTCAGTACATCAGGAGACGTGGAGGAGGCCGTATCCTCAAGCATGACTGGTTTGGCAGTGGGTCAATAATGGTGTGGCAATTCTTTGGAGGGCTGCACGGCCAGGCTGCCATTAGGCACCAAGATGAGATCCTCAGACCCCTTGAGAGACCATATACCGGTGCAGTTGGCTTTGGGTTCCTCCTAATGCAAGACAATGCTAGACCTTGTGTGGCTGGAGTTTGTCAGCAGTTCCTGCAAGACGAAGGCATTGATGCTATGTACTGGCCCGCCCATTCTCCAGATCTGAATCCAATTGAGCACAGCTGGGACATGTCTCGCTGCATCCACCAATGCCACGTTGCACCACAGACTATCCAAGAGTTGCCGGATGCTTTAGTCCAAGTCTGGGAGGAGATCCCTTAAGCCGAGTTCAGACTGCACGATTTTCAAAGCAGTCATGTCACAGATGTTTTCATACTGCGTGACTACTGTATCTGGGGTATCATTCAGTCGCTGTGTTCACACTGCATGATAGATCGGTGGTAGAGGCTTTCACATTGCTTGACTTTACAATAGGAAGAATCGCCAACAACTTTGTCTCACTGCCAAACACACACGAGAAGACAA
>JAUCNO010000841.1:0-11699 GCA_032353835.1 Enteromius viviparus | reverse complement strand
TTACTTTGTTGTAAAGCTGCTTTGCAATGATATGTATCATGAAAAGCGCTATACAAATAAATTTGAATTGAATTGAAAAATGTCTCTGAATCATTCATCCAAGAGATTTATCCAGTCATGAAATGATTCAATCTTGAGTGAGTTATCAATCAGAAATTCCAGCAGATTTAGTTTGGTTCTCGAATACGGTTTCTTCAGAATTGTGAGAACTTTGAATGTATCCAGAATTATGCTTAATTTTACACAAACAGCTCTTAATTCAAATGTTTTGCAAAAAGAAACAGAATAAATGTGTTTGAAATCTAAATATCTGATACTCTATGAATGGATAATCAGAATCAGATGTTTAGAGAAGCAGCGTTTACCCTCCAGAGGTAGTCGAGTCCGATCAGCTCCAGGTCGTCCATCATGTACGCCCGGCGTTTGGCCACCAGCTTGCCCTCTCTGCAGTTGACGGCTTTGAAGAAGCGCTCGAAGCACTTCATGCCGTTCTCGGTCAGCAGCGTAGGGTCCAGCTGCAGCACGTTGTTCTCAAAGAAGTCCTTGTTGATGTCCGGGTCCAGATCCGGCTCGTCACCCATCAGCTTGGAGTACCACTTAAAGCAGGCCTCGCGGTCGCACAGAAACACGGCGTTCTCCGCCAGACACTTCCAGATCTGCTTGGCCTGGGGAGCGCAAAGCCACAGCTGACCGTCCTTCAGCAGAAACCTGGACACGGTCACAAACTCATTATTCTGCATCAAAACTCCACACTAAACACAGATATACCGTCAAAACTGAAATTAAGGAGCCAGGACAGCAAACCAGAGCAAACGGTGACATATTAAAACCAAAGATTCTTCATACAGTGGACTAGCAGTGAAACTTCCCATCAAAAACCATTCAGACACCTTGACCTGAGCATGTTTTGCTTCGGTGTTGTTCTTTAATTCCAGCAAAGACTGAACACAACGAAGCATGTCTTGGTGATTGGTTGAGCTAAATGTGTTTCATGTCAATTCATTACATTCCTTTCTAAAGATATCACGATGAATTCATTCTGACACAGTTTAACTGAGTTCTTCTCATATTTTAGGACCATTATGAAACGGAGAACATTGGTTTGAGTGGATCCTCAAAATGTCAAAGGTGTTTTTTGGCATATGTGAGTCTGGAGCTCAAACCCAGTCATAAGAGCACAGCTGTATTTCTAGAAATAGACACACAATCAAAATTATACATTTTCTCCAGGGTCATAAATATGATATCTATCTGTGAGATAAAGACGTCCCTGACCTCAAGAAATTGAGTCTCTCCTGAACTTCCTGTACGTGGCTGTACCGGCTTCCCGCTCGAACCGTCTGAGGATCGAACCCTTGATGCTCTGAGCCAAAGACAGACAGAGAAAGTTGTCTTTCATGTACACCATAACAGGAAGCAGAGCAGAGCAGAGACACACACCTTTGGAGAAGAGCCTCATGGTCTCCATGTACGCCGACAGGTTCTCGGCCACCAGCGTGACCAGAGCGTGATTGTGCTGGAGCTGGTTGATCAGATCGTGACGGTAGAAGACATGAGGACTCCTCTGCGTCTGACTGCACCAGAGAGGAGGATTAATCACACACCGCTAACAGAAGATCTCACAGACACCTGCTCGAGACTCACCTGAGGTTCTGAGGAGCTTCTCCAAACAAGCTGCAGATCTCTCTGATCTGCTTCAGAGCTGGAATCACCCACTTATCATTGGTCCGAAGCTCCTCGATGAAGCGGTCGATCCACTGCATCTTCTGTGTGTCTCGGTCCTGTGAGACGGAAAAAACAAACCCGCCAGTGAGTGACAGCACAAGGGCTTTCAACACCCCTAAGAAGGCACACAGGTGCATGATGGGAAGGGATGCACTCAATCTGAGACCTGTGAGCAGCTGTAGTCCAGGATCTTGATGTGTGCACTCAGAGCCTGGTCCATGATGTCCACAGGGACGTCATCACTGTGAGCCAGGTTCCACAGCAGGTTGAGCACTTTATGAGCCATCACTCCGTCCTTATCATCCTCCGCCAGCCTCCGGATCAGCTCCAGGAGCTTCTCCCGCTGCTTCTTACCAGCGTTCGTCCAGCTGGCCTGCATCAGAACACAGAGTTATCCCAGCACCCTCAATGTTACAGTCCTGGGCCAGAATCATCAGAACACTAGTTTCAGCAGCTGAAACACAATCCTCTGCTGTAGTGTGTCTGTAGGAAAGACCAGCTTACACTGATTGTAATAATCTAGAGAGATGTTTGAGATCTGATCATCATCAGTCATCATGAAGAAACCCAATCCAGAAGAACTGTGATGATCAGATCTCAAACATCTCTCTAGATTATTACAATCAGTGGCTGAATTTGAAGCTAGTTTTAGCCACTGGTACTGATTCTGAGGGTTCTGTCCAGCGCTGACGAGTGTTTGCCGGACGCTCACCTTGAAGCAGTCGAACAGATGATCCAGCTGCTCCGGGGAAAAATCCCACGCTAGCTTGGCCAGAAGATCATGGACGTTCTTGACGATCGCTTCGTGTTTACCAGCCTGAGAAAACAGAAGACAGTAAAAACACACCTCACTAGTCTTCAACAGACACATGTCCTTCTCTCTGGACACCTGATATAATCGACTTGATTTCAAACAACTGAGCTGATGATGACATCACAGATTTCTCCAGAGCTGCTTTATAGATCACAGACCCTGTGCTGTTTGACAGCAGAAAAGTATTCAGTTTGCATTATAAAAACACTATTTTTCTGTTCATCACTATAAACTGTTTTTCTGACTCCTTTCTGGCACCAGGACACTTTTCCGTCAGGTAATCACGCAGAAAACGTTTTCCCAGCAGTAACAAGAGTTTATCCAGCTGTGTGAGGGAGTGCTGTAGAGAAAGACTGAACGGCTGGCTTCATTCAGACTAATGTCAGTGGGATCACAGGCTGTTAACTGGTGTAAGTGTAACTAGTTAGTTGCGGAGATGAACCTGAGCTGCCCAGATGTTGTCCAGGTCCTGCAGGGTCAGAGCTTTCTCTTTGATGACGAAGCGCAGGATCTTCTCCAGCTTCTCCACGTACTGCGGCTGGTGCAGACTGTCTCTCAGAACGATGGACAGAATATTGTTCTGCTGAATCCATTCCTGACAAAAACGACATCATCAGCACTTCCTGTAACAGCCATGAGTGAGTGCAGGAAGTGTCTAACAGATACACTCCACACACACGCACTCTAATGGTCTTTATACTGTATAAACTGTGTGCTATTGTCCTACACTAGCCCTTACAGGAAACTTGATATTTTAGCTGTTGAGTGATGATAAAGCATAAAGAGAGACTTACAGACAGGATGGTCATTTATGACCAGAAATAGCAAATTAGGTGTATTTTTAGCACAAAACAGGTTCAGTTTGCTGGTGCTTACGACACAGTTGAGGGTCATGTTTCAGGTCAGACTGATTGAGATTCTTACAGCCATTCTCTCGGCGGTCAGCCACTCCTCTTCCTCCGGGTTCCCGTGCCGGTGAGTGTAGTACGACACGCTCGAGATCACCTTGTTCACTTCATTCAGTGCGTTCATTTTCCCGTTAAACGAAGAAATCTGCAACAACCTGTAAAGCAGACGAGAGCGGATCAGACTAGTCACCACATCAGATCAACAACTACCCCAGAAACCACTGCTTACCGCAGGATCATTTTTAATCTGAAGATTTCCAGGTTCTTGACGGTTTCCTCTTGTCCAGGAACTCTAGACGCCAGATTCTTCAAGGACTTTATGATCATGGACAGAGCATCATTCTTGGCCTCGTTCTTGGCCTCCTTCTTCAGCTCCTCGTCTGTGAGGTTCTCCAGGAACTGTGGGACCATCTCGATTATGGGTAAGAAGAACTTCTTCACCGTGTGCAAAGTCAAGAACTCGTAGCACTGGCCGAAAGGTCTGGAAGATAAAGTAGAAATGAGGAGACTCTGGAGAAGCTCAGTGTGTGTTTAGTAAACAGGCATGGGTCTGATGGACATACTTGATGAGGGCTGCGATGATCTGCACGTTCAGAGCCTGGCCGCTCATGAAGCGATCGTGCAGAATCTGGAAACCGTTCAACGCCCCAAACTTATTGACGAGGTCCACCAGCCAACCCTGAACAAGAGACATCGAAGACGAGGTCACGACCACACCACACCACTTACGGTCATGTCATCATGTCGTCTTTTACAGGGGTCATGACCTGCTTCTGATTCATATCCTGTACTGTTCTCTAATGTTACCAGCAGCGATGTAGAACTGGTGGGCGGGGCTAAACAAACAATCATGTAGAATCAGTGGGTGGAGCCGAAAGGCAACAATGTAAAATCAGTGGGCCAAAAGTAGCTATGTAGAACTGGGGGGCGGGGCTAATCAGGCAGTTACGAGGATTTAATGGGCGTGGTTAAACAGGCAAGCATGCGCTGATGAGCGGCACATTGCACTAGCTTTGATTTCGGCAGACAGCCTTCAATATAAGACATTTTTAGACTGACCACTGAACCATACAGGAAGTTTCTATAGCACAATGACCTCATACAGGCCAAGAGATCTTAGACACTGTCACATGTAATTACACCAGTAACTAAGCTCTTAAGTGGAGGTTCGTTTGTGTTTCACACAAGACGTGTGTTTGATTGTTTTTCAATCTGTGTTTCATTGTAATGACCTCCTGTTTTTCAGCTGAGCATCACCCGATCTGAACTGGACCGCCTGTGTGGTGTTTAACCCGTCACTGATGGGTAAGACAGAGACCGGTATTTAAAGCGGCAGACTGGGCTGTCACTGTGAGACCAGAAGCAGAGCTGTACCTTCGGGGAGCGTGGGTCAGGCGGCCGGGCGAACAGCTCATCATCAGCGAGCTGTGCTCCTGCGGGAACGCTCTCGGACGGACGAGTGCCGTTGTAGATGTGGAACTTGCAGTGGGGGTTAATGGCCATGGCCAGCAGTTCCAGCAGAGGGAACCAATCCTGAGCCAGCTTGACCACGCAGAGCTCCACCAGACGGTGGGTGTTGTTGATGATGCACCTCTGCAACGGGACGAGAGCGACACATCAGCATCAGAGAGACGTCTGAAGCGTGCGATCACACAGACTCAGACTCACGTGGATCTCAAACTTCCAGCCGCTCACGGCCTCATCTGTCAGGATCTTAGTGAAGGAGACGGTCAGGCCATCGCGGAAGAACCTCTGGCATGCCTCGCAGCGCACGTCGAGCCCTGAACACCACAGACAGCAAAGAACACAGCGCTGCACGATTGATCTCGTTAGGAAAGCAGTTACAAGCACATCTACATCATGCTTTCAGATTTCCCTTCACTGATGAGATGCACAAAACTGCTTTCTTAAGCGCAGACGAATTATGAAATCATTTGTGAAACTGACAGCTGTTTTAAAAGTTCATTATAATGACAACTGCGTGTATTAAATGCTGAAAATACCACAATATAAAATCTGTTTTATTTCATAACTTCAGTCGAGTGTTTGAAATAAACCCTTCTATGGGATGATGTGGCACACAACATATTTCATAGTATAATAAGCACTTATGAAGGCTATGTCAATTAGCATTGCATTATTATAATAAAAACTCATCCCATCCGCCTCCGATCATTTGTGACATCTGACCTTTTTTACTGAGATCGATAGTAGCTTCCAGCAGAACCTCCAGCTCTCCTTTGGGCAGGACCGGAACCACCCAGCGCGGCCTGAACCACAAGAAACCACGTTAAACCACATTAAACCACATTAACTCCACAGAGAGAAACCCTGCCCAGCCTCTGCTGACCGGTTGATCATGTCATCCAGCTTGGCTAGGTCTGTGTGGGGGAAGGCTGTCTCCTCCTCTTCCTGTGTGGGTGGGGCTTCTCCCTGCCCCTCCTCCTCAGGAGGACTGATAGGAGACGTCTCATTGGAGGAGTTTGGTATGGGCGTCTAAACAACAGAACAGCATCAGGCGTCTTATTTCTGCAGTTTACTGATGCTTTGGTTAATAATAATAATAATAATAATAATAATAATAATAATAATATAGACACTTAACCCTCTAACACTAGCACTCTCTATTCTAATTATATCTATTCATTATATATACTCTAATCCTGTCTACTCATAAACGACTGAGCGTAACAGTAAATATGTAACACTGATCAGCTGATTAACTAGTAGAGAGGGGTTGATGACACACAGACTTGAAGTGAATAAGAACACTGCTTATAGCTGAAATAAACATTTTAATTAATCTGTTTGAAATCCGTCGATTGTGTTTATAAGTGTCTTGTCCTGACCTGGTCCTGAGGCAGCAGGGTCTGGGTCTGACCGTCCGGCACCTGGCTCTGGCTGTCGTTGCCCCCCACGGGCGAGCCGCGGGTGGTGGCCGTCATGCTCGATGCAGGGCAGATCTTTGCAATCTTGTCTGTTTATGTGGAGGCGTCGGGCGAGAATCTAGTTTCCGGCGGCTGAGGCAGCGAGATCAAAGCACACCTGGAGCTCAGGCCGGGCCAAAGAAACCATCGCATTACCTGCAGAACACACACAAACACAGTCCCGCTTTAACGGCCATGCAGATCAGATACCTCTGCTAACTTTAACTGGTGAAGAGAGACCAGCTGCTGCCGTCCATCTGAACACACACGAGCGGTCAGGACTCAGAAACACACGTCTGTCCTGCTGCTCAGATCAGTTTGAAGGGATAGTGCACCCAAACATCTAAATTATGCCTGATTTATTCACCCTCAAACCATTCTAGGTGTGTGCGCCTGTCTTCTTTTAGAGGAACATCCTACTCTACCAAGCTTTATAATAGCAGTGAATGGGGGTTCATCTTCAGTAGTCCAAAAGAAGTTCATAAAAGAACATCAATAACAAAAAGTGCCTGACATGGCTTCAGGGGTGACAACAGGCTTTTCTGAACGCCCATCTGAACGCACAACAGTTAGCAAAAGCTACAGATTACTGTATAGAATTTTAAATATGGAAATCTTTCTTCCTTAAAAGACGAGTTTATTTACTCCCCAGAGCTTTTTATTAAGGTTGGAGGTGTTTTATGGACTTTGGACTACTGAAAAATAACACTTTCACTTCAATTATAGAGCTTGGAAGAGCAGGACGTCTTTAAATATAACTCCGATTGAATTTGACTGAAATAATAAATCCACATACACCTAGGACGGCATGAGGGTGAGTACATAGGGTTATTTTAATTTTTGGGTGAATTGTCCCTTTAAGGACTGTGTGTTAGTCCAGTGTGTGTGTGTGTGTATATGTAGAATCAACGTCATCATCAGTAACAGAATCATTGAAAGATTGTTTGAGGCTCATAAATGCTCCAGATGATGTTTAAGGTCTAGTTTAAGCATTACAGTTCTCATGAATACAGAACTAAACTGAAATTATAGCAAATCTGGAGTAAGTTAGGCCTCAGGACAAGCAGGAAGTGAAAAGACCACAACTTCCTGTCACACAGGTGTCCTTTGCTCCCTTTCGGCTTCAGATGAGAAACAGTCATATCATGATATAAACATAAACAAGCAAGCAGCTGCTGACATCAGACTTTATGTTCCTCAGAGAACTAGACTCCGAACACATCAGCTGTCTGAAATAACCCACATGCAGCGGTGTATGCAAGGCTTCCTTATATAATCTCACACTGAAGAGAATGTCATCCCTGCGCCAGACAATCACAACACACACCTGCAGCAGGTGCATCTGGGTCAGAACCGATCCAAACACCTTCACGCGCACTCAATCGCGCTAAATATAGTCCGGCGTTCTTTCATAAACATCAGCGGTTTCCTCGCCTTCACACACACACACACACACACGTTTACAGACACCGTATTCATCTCAGTTCAGTGACAGTCGCGGTAAACGACCTGCATTTTCGGCGGTTTAATGTCAATAATCATTTTATGGCCCAGAGTCCGGTTTCTGACGTTTGCATTAGCATCGCGCTACACTCGCGTTCTTCCCGTTCATATTCCCGCACAAACACCGAACACACACCCGCGGGAAAGAGTGTTTGACGCCGATTAAAGTTTCGATCTGAATCTGTGTGTTATGATTGAGGCCTGTTAGCCGCGGTGCTAAAGTGCTAACTAACCGCTGCTCCACCTTATTAAAGGCGCGTACGCCGCCCGCTAAAAGCCTCGACGAGCCCGCGAATCCTGTCCACCCGTTAAACCCGAGCACTGAGCCCCGTCAGGCAGCCTTACCGTGAGCGGGAACCCAGAGCAGGCCGTGTTTCACCGGCGGAGTGTGTGCGAGCATCAGCAGCCATTTTGCTCCACAAACACATACAAGCCGGCTTCAAGGCGCACATAAACGCGTCAGACGCGCGTCTACGGACATTCGCGCGGGTTTCAGTCGGTGTCAGGTGCTCCGGTCGCTCAAAGAGAACCGCGCGGCGTCACAAGCATCACTCACCGAACACCGAGCGTCTGTCCGCGGAGCTCTCTCTCGGTCTCTTCTGTTCGTTTCGGGTGTTTTTCCTGCGTCACCGGTGCCCCCCGACGACACCCGTCCAGCTTCAGTCCATACTGACCCCACCAGCAGCGACCGACCCGTTACCGGGATGGTTTTAATAATCAGCGGCGGTTTATTTCCTTCTATAACGGCTAGCTGCCCTGCACCGGAGCGGCCTGTTTGATGTTTAAATGTCTGCGGCTGTGTCTCAAAACACAGTGTGCTGCCTACCTAGACAACACTACTGAGACATCACAGACGCGCCGCCAAACACACTCACTCTGTTCCATATGTGCTTTTATGGGAAATTGTTACAATGTTGCTGCAGCTACTCTCTCTCACACGACTCTGTAGAGTAAAGCTGTTCATGAGGACAGTCACTGACACAATGCCGTCTCTAGCTCCTTACCCTCACCTTCCCATTAGAACCGAGTTCCTCACCCACACCTTACCCTAACCTACCCTTTACACGAGGGTAAACTAACCCCCAACACCGGCCTTTAAAGGGCTCTCAGAAAGTCACCAAAATGTCCTCAACCTGATGGTCTTAAAAAACTGAAACCGGCCCGACACACTCTCTGTGGGAATGTTTAGCAGACGTTTGATCAGACTGTGTGTGTGCTGTTCCAACAGGAGGCGGCAGCGATCAAAAGACCCGGAAAACAATGACGTCACCACCCATCTATCGATTGTCAGATCACGTGTTTATGTGAGGTTCACCTTAGGATTTGTCATTTTTTGTCCTGAAATGAAATGACGTTGCTTCATTTACCGAATTTTTTTTTCATTTGCCAAATTTTGACCCCCTGCCAGATTATGACTCCCCTAGTTTTGGTAGGTTTAGGTAAAGTGAGGGGGAGGGGTTAGGATTAGGGGTAGGTTTAGGTAAAGTGAGGGGGAGGGGTTAGGATTAGGGGTGGAGTTAGGATTACAATTGATTTCAACGAGGGGAGTCAAAATTCGGCACAACACCGGTCTTTTTCTCGGAAGAAACTATTCGGTCTTAAATAAATGTAAAAAGTATCTGAAGTTTATCTTTACTTCACTACATTCCGAAGCATAATTAGTAAGTCTTATTTTTTACTGCACTACAATTCATAAAGAAGTTTCTTTTTACTTTTAATACTTAAAAACGTTATAGTACTGTTTTTGTACTCAAGAAGTGAAATAAAGAACTAAATGTCTAATGCAAGCATTAAATGATATAGAATATATATAATTTATCATATCATTATCAAATAATAAATATTGAATATCAAACGTAGAGCAGCAAGAAAAACAATATGATGCTTTTTCTAAAGAAAACACACATAGACACTTAAAAATAAAGGTACTTTAAGGTGTCATAATAAAAGTAATTACCCAATTAGTTACTTAGTAACTACTTATCTACTGTTCTTATAAAAATCTAAATGTACGTATCGTGTAACTAAGTTATGAAACAGCCTGGAATTAGTTTGTAATGATGTATATGTAACAGACAGCTACTGTTCCACACCGAGTCGGTTACACAGATACACTTAAGTAGTCTTGAGACTTTATCTGTGTACTTGAATTTATAATTATGTTGTATAAAGTCTGTAACACATGTGTGACAATCTTTTGGTTACACAAGTATCTGTGCAACACTCTTGTCTGTAATATATGTGTAGCAGCAGCAGTCTGTTACATCTACATCATTTAGTTTCATGGCATGTACATCTTTTATGCAAGTACAACAGCTACTACTAAGTACTTACTAGGTAATTACTCTGTATTATGACACCTTAAAATAAAGTTACCTAATACTTCACCAGCACCTGATTTGGTTCAGACTTTGCGTTTCATATTAATGATATAAAGCAGATGACTGCCTTTATTAGAGTAAGAGAGGTATGTGTTCATTCATGAATATTGTTATGAGACACACATGATCTGCAGTTCTCAAACCATCATCATCATAAAAACAACATGCAGGATCTGATTTCAAAAGCAATTTACTTTTTCAACACATGAAAGGAAATAGATAAAAAAACAAACAAACAAACAAACAAACATACTGAAGAGCATTTTGTCATTTGCAGAGGAATTTACACAGGGCAATATGAAATGAAGAGCTCACACAGTCCGTCGAGTTGTTTATGCACACACTACTTCATTTCAATCGCAAAGGTACGCACCATTAAAACATTTACACACAATAAAATCCTCTCGGTTTTCTCGGAGTAAAACGATAATACTCTTAAGACAGCACATTTTCTGAAATGGTCGATCTAGGAATGGATTTTTTCCTCCTTGTTCCACACAAGAAATCAAATCCAGGACATTTACAAACACATCACTACACGGGGCATGAGGGGAGCCGTCCGTTTGGAGCTGGATCTGGACAGACACATCTAGAGGAAGAGGAGGAGCTGGCCGAGGAAGAGCGCCGGGCTCCGCTGCCCTTTGTGCAAACCTACGTCTGTAAACAGAGGGTGTATGTAGCGTCCGTTCGTGCAAACGGTGCTCGTGTATGTGTGTGTGTGTGTGAGAGAGAGAGAGGGTCAGCTGTGCTTATATACTGCAGGTCAGTGGGCGGAGTCACGTAGCCACGCCCACACCACAATCGGCTCCTCCCCCACCGCTGACTGTGCTCATCATTGCTCTGAGACGCCGTCTCGTACGTTTAAAAAGAAAATCGTATAAAATGTCATCAACCCCCTTTTGTTATTAGTACAGGACCATATCTATGACTTTTATATATTCATATTTATAGATATTTATATATGTATAGATATATACAACGCTACGCACTGGTAGTGGCCGGGCTGTAAGTCCGTGTGTGTGTGTGTGTGTGTGTGTGTGAGAGAGAGAGGCTAGTACACCCAGGACACCGGCACCCACTGGCCAGTGCTGGACACCAGGTCGATGGCCTCCTCCAGCAGACGGATGGTGTCATCGATCTCGTTATTGATGACGGTCTGATCGAAGTAATGAGCGTAGGAGCGCTGCAGAGCTTCCGACTCCTTCTGCAGCCGCTGGAGAGACTCGTCCTGATGAGAACACACACACACACATCAGCCTCCGTCACGCCGCTAGCGAGAATACACACCATCTAACAAACACACTTCAGTCGATCCAGCACAGCAGCTCCGTGTGT
Organism: Enteromius viviparus; assembly: GCA_032353835.1. NCBI lineage: Eukaryota > Metazoa > Chordata > Actinopteri > Cypriniformes > Cyprinidae > Enteromius > Enteromius viviparus. The sequence goes on along the minus strand of JAUCNO010000841.1, from coordinate 106 downwards.
GTTCAGCCACATCCATCACTAACCTCTCGATCTGACTGACAGCAGAATTATTCATATCTATTCTATTAGTGCTGTCAAATGATTAATTACATACAAAATTATTTGT
>JAUCNO010000839.1:0-20066 GCA_032353835.1 Enteromius viviparus | reverse complement strand
CTTTGGTGTAAAGCTGCTTTGCAATGATATGTATCATGAAAAGCGCTATACAAATAAATTTGAATTGAATTGAAAATCTGCTCACTGAACTTTCAATGAAAATAATTTTAATAAAAATAATAAAAACAGCAGTTCATTTACCGCTTTAGAGTGGGCATTGCCCCATCAAGCTCTCGCTGGATCCACTCCTCGGCTATCAAAAAGAGGAACGTCTGTACTTCCTTAACAAGCCCGATTGTTAAAAAAAGGTGCGCTCTTTTAAAACGGTTTGAATTTGTTCAAATTCAAACAAAAAAAAACTAATTTGTCTTGTGTCACAAGTTTAAAGGTGCAGTAACAATTCTCTCTGGCCATTCAAAGATCAGCAGTGTTTACACATCACAATTTTGGTAACTCATTCGGAACCTCAGCCGAGGTGGTAAGAAAAGAAAAGTAGCAGGTATCAGGTACTGTACCCAGCGGAAAAACCCCAAGAATGAGTCATCCCAAACTAAACTGTGCCTTTCCCTACCCCTAGAAAACAGGCCTTAAAGGGATAGTTCACCTAAAAATTAAAATTCAGTCCTTATTTACCCACCATCAAGCGGTTTCAAACCTGTATATGTTTTTTCTTCTGTTGAACACAAAAGAAGATGTTTTGAAGAACGTTGATAACCAAGCAGTTGCCACCGGCGACTCAGTATGAAAACAATACTAGGAAAGTAAACGGCTAGCAGTAGCTGTCTGGTTATCAACAGTCTTCAAAAAAAATCGTTTGTGTTCACCACAAGAAAGAAAGAAATCATCAGGGTGAGTAAACAATATTATATTTTCAGCCAAAAAGAGCGGGAACTCACACTTGACTGCGTGCAACACTCGGCTGTCCAGCGGCTTGCGGCTGGGGTCATTGGTGGAGGAACGAATGCCGGTTCCACAGCTGTTTGCCAGAGTACTCCTGTACGTCATACAGAAACCAAAAGTTAGATGTCATATGTTTCACATATTATTGAAGACGTCTTTAACGTCTCGCAGACTAACCTGTCGAAGAAAGCAGCCAGCAGCCTCCTCAGAAGGACTTTGTGTCTGGTCCCCGCACTGACGTGACAGTTCATCAGCTGAGCTCGTGAGATGTACACACTGGTGCCTGTCAACAATATACATGAATCTCACTTCAAAAGGTGTGAAATTTCATTCATATTCATGGCCTTTAGATATATAAGCAGATACATATTGAAAGACTGACAAATGCCTCATGACTCATCGATTTGCATGAATGCATAGAAGTCCCAAAAATGAATGCTTAATGCATACTAATCATACAAAGCTCAGAAAGAAATTCAGTGTCCTTATTACTGCTGAAGATCATTCATGTGTGTTAGCGTTAACAGTGACTAGCGCTGACCGTTGTATTAACAACTGTTTTTTCTATTTATGTAGCTTTTCTGCACCTATGGCTTTATTAAATATGGGATCACTCCATCTGGGATCACTCATGCGGTGTTGTGCTAAATGCAGATTAAATGCAACGGAATATTGCTCCAAAAAAATAAATAGATTAAATAAAAATTAGAATAACAAACTAAGAATAGGTAAGATTTGACTCTTTTAAAGATGTACAATGCAGTAAAACCAATAATACATTGAAATTTATTTCAAATAACTTTTCTATTTAACATTTTGAAACGTCATTTATTCCTGCGATCAAGTTAAAAACAGATATGGGTCATCAGAATTCAAAAAACAAATCCTACCTCAATGCGTGATGGTGCGGGGAGGGCTTTACTAAAACTCATTCAGAAGCTTATTTTCTTGCTCTTAATTAAACATTTTTGTCTCATTTCCATTTTTGCTTTTCCCTCCTCCGGTGCTTTGTATTTGTTCATCTTTTAATGACTTTCTGATGACAAATTTTTTCCCCCCCAAAAAACCCTTTTATCGTTAGTCTTCTCCTCTGTTTCAATTCCTCTTTTCATTTTCCACTTTATATTGCTTCATGTCTGGTCTTGTTCGAACGCCTGCTTTTATCGTATTTGTAAAGCACTTTGAGCCGCATGTTTATATATGCGACTGCTGTTTAAATAAAGTTCCTGCGATTAACAGAATTCCTCGGTTATATGTACTGAACAGATCCAGTCGGACAGCTCAGTCACTTAAGGCCATGCTTTACAGCTCACAAAAGCCTCCTCAACAAAACCTGTTCTACACCACAATACCAAAACAGAGCTACTCCAAACACAGTTGACCTATCAATCACCACACAAACTCATTTGCTTTTCATGGGCTATTGAACATGACTCAGTTGTAGGATGCCTGGTTATCCTCCCTATTTGACTCTTCTATAGATTAACAGGATGATGATGGTCTGATCAACAAAAGAATGATTTATTTCACTACATTACTCTTTCGACTCATGATACTTTGGTGCATCTGTTGCACTTTGTTAATAAGCGGGGAACAGTTATAAGACTCGGACCTGAAACTAGCTCCAGTTTCTCTGCAGGGTCACCTTCTTCATAAAGTTTAGGGTGACAGCGGTTGCCGATCTGAGCGATGAGTTCGGCGGGGAGAGAGGCAAGATCCTGTCGGCCGCGCATCCTGGGCCGCGTCTCTGAGTGGTCCGGCAAGGCCTCCACGCGTTCACCTGCTGAGAAAGGGAACAAAGTTTATGAAGAGTAGAGAAAGCGTGAAGACAAAAAACCGGGATCGCAGTCTAGACAGCCGTGAAGATTAAACCAGTATTCAAGTCTTTTGACTCTCAAAAACAGGCAGATAATACAGAGCTCTTGGGACCAAGACTAATAAAAGACCTGTGAAATCCAAAGGCATCAGAGCACATTCGGTTTTCATGCCATCTGAGAGAAGATAAGAAGAACTTCTGATAAAATATTCATGAGCTCCAAACAGTTCAAGCATTTAACAAAAAAAGTTGGAATTTAGCTATGATGATATTCCTATTTAAGAAGCACAAAAGAAAGCAGACAATAGTTAACTTGTTAAAATGGGAACCAAAAAAGCAAGAGGCTGTATACATTACAACACAGAGACGATCAAAGGAAGTGTAAGGTTAGGAGGTGCTAATTTAAAACTGAAAACTCTATTCTGTCATCATCAAACATGTATGATTTTGGTTTTCTTCAGTGGAACCAGATGACTATTTATAATAGAGATGGCTTTCTTCAAGGGTCTTTATTCAGCATAAATGATCACAGTTGATGAGTGTAGAAGCACTGTTTAATTTGTAAATGTATTATTCTTGTTAAGAAATCTGTTGATCCAGTTCACAAAACCGGGCTGAAATTAACTGGACTGACCACAACTGTTACTGAAAAGATTGTAATTGAATAATAACTATGTTGCAAAAAAAAGTAGCACCACATGTCTATATGTGACATGCATTCTAGTGTAATTATCAAAATATAGTAGGTTTTGGGGACTTCTCTCCAGGGGTTGTTGACTGAGTTTTGAGAGAATGTGGGAGCTGCAATTAACTACATATGTCACCAGAGAAAAAAAGTGTTTCCGTTTTCCTGAAACAATAAGTTTTGACAATTTGTTTAGAAATTGCAAGGTCAAAAAAAAAAAAAAGCGAAAGATATGCATGGTCGAATTGTTCAAAATAAGAAATTATAGAATACATTTTCATATTAACATTTAGTCGAAAATTTCAACAGCTATCGCATGGCCATATATGGTCATATTGGCAACTTTTATGGTGCATTTGCATTTTTTTTGTAATTTGAAAAGCTCCAGTCTGCATTCACTGTAATCTCACGGAAACAGAAAACAAGCACAGTGTTAATTTTACCAGCTCTTTTCCACAGACGAAAAAGAAGTCACACAAGTTTAGAACAACGTGAGGTTGAGTAAATGATTTCAAGCATTTCATCGCATGCAAGCAGTGCTGTGGACTCACCTGTAGCACCCACGTTGAGCATGCTGTACATGGTGTACATGTTGCAGATCTGCCTGTACTGCTCTTCAGTGCCGTCATCCACCGCCTCCTCCTCTTCCTCATCATCATGGTAAGAGATGGGCGAATCGCTGGCGTAGGCACTCAAAGTACCAGGGCTTGTGCCTTCAGGGGTGGCACTGCTCGGGCCATTGCCATTGGTGCTTCCGCCTCCGCCGTGACCCCCTGTGCCCATTCCGAGGCCCATACCAAGTCCCATGCTACCTTGCTGCTGAATGGCGCTTCCGCGTGCCATTTCTTGGGAAAAGCGAGCTGCCTTCCTCATCCCTCCTCCGCCGGCTGCCCCCGAACCTCCGCCGCCTTCTCGATTGCCTCCTTCCCAGAGCCGCTTAGCCACCGGCGTGCAAACCACCGAATACGGCGAGGCCTCCGGCTGCTCTGTCTTCACCCGAGAGACGAGCGGCAACGGGGTCAAGCAGGAAACAGGCCGACTGGCTGCCGTAGCCACCACCCCGCCGCCGTTAGCTGCAGCACCCGCCGCCGTCTGGGTAACAGGGCTCTGAGGCTCCGACGGAGGGGTTTCTTCAGTATGGAGGCCCTGCGAGTCGCAGCTGGGCGAGCTGACCTTCAAGAAGAACTCCGTCCCCTTTTCCATAATCTGCTGGATCTGGAGGAAGCCGGCCGTGTACATGAGCAGAAACTGGTCTCCGACGTTCATGCTGAGGCGGCCGGTGTAGCAGAAGGCCAGGATCTGCTGAAAGCTCTGCGGCTGTACGGCCGGGGGCAACTCCACCACCGTAGGGGTTTTGCTGCCCGCACTGCTGTTGAAAAGGTCACGGAAGTAGGAGCTGCTGGCCGCCAGCACGGCGCGGTGGGCTTTAAAGGTGTGGCCTTTCACCACCACGGACACGTCGCAGTACAGCCCCTGCAGCCGCTGCTCGTTCAAACACTCCAGGACATTGTTGCCGAAGTTCGGGATCGCCATCTGAAGGGTCTGAGCCATGGCGCTATGGCCAGCACCACCAGAGAAATCTGAGCGCCACCGGAGGAAGAGAAGGAGGGAAAGACAGATGGAAGAGAAAGAAAGAGATCTTTGTCAGCAGCATTCTCTCAGCAGCACAGTAGTTCATCCCTGAAGACTCATTGCAACTATCATTTGCTTTTAAAGCAGTAAAATCCACTGAATCCGACACAATTTATTGCAAAGAAACAAACGGCTACTGGCAACAGACTGCTACATTAAAAGGTGAAATGTATAAGACCCCAGGGACAGGCCTGTGGGCACCTTTTTGCAGAGCGGCCTACAACATGCAAACTCTGAAAAATAATTGGGGGGCCACCGCTAAAATCCTGCGAGCGGGATGTGACTGCTAATCTGAATGAGATGGTGATTTAGCTGAGACAGAGATAAAATGGCACTCTTTACAGTACTACAGCAGGGAGGGAGAGAGGGGGAGAGCGCCAGAGAGATACTAAACCAGTGATTGAGGTCATAGTTGAGGAAGAGGGTGGAAAACAATGGGCTTTGACTGACACTGCAGTCAGTCTTATTACTGCTAAATGTGACACCATGAGCAAAGCCATCATTACAGCTCGCAGCCGTGCTGCCGGGGAAACTCGTTAGAAACTGTTCACCTGTGCCTTCGACTATAAAATGGGCTGTCCAAACCTTTACTACGGAGTTTGAAACTGCAGTGCTTACAATTCCCTCCTTTTTAGGCAACAAATACACTCGTATTAGTTGGGGGGGAATCAGGCGAATCAGCAGATTGAGTGGCGGAACTTTTTTGCGAAGGCACAGATTGACGTTTTGCCATCAGCGCAAAAATCGTGGCTTATTGTTTAGCAATCTTTTAGTGAAGTAAAAACAGCCTTCAAATCATGTCAGCTAAACCAACACGACAGTATAACACTGTGATGTGATATACTTCACACATTAAGATTAGACGGCAGTAGGCAGAACATCTGGGCACATGTTTCCCACACAAGCCATCACATTAAAAATCACTCGATCTGATCTGATCACACAGAACTAACAGGACGTTCGTGGTAAAAGAAGTACCCTCTTTGTCTGACTTCAGGCTCGCTCCCCCTCCCTTGAACACACACACACACACACACACACACACACAAGCCATAGACATCAGACAAAACGGCTTGTTTACAGTTGGCCAGAGAGCAGTGGCACACATACACACGGAGAGGCCCAGGGTTTATTTAAGAAGCTTTCCCTTGGGCGGGGGAGGAGAGGGACACCTTAAGTATGGTTATCATGGTGTGCGAGGGGGGACGCAAACTTTTAAAGGCTTTATTTCACAGGCCAGTCTGCACCTATGAGGCTTTCAAACACAACCCACATGCAACAACACAGAAAAACATTTAAAAAAAATTTAATCTCATAACTTCAGTCTTATTTTACTAATGAATAGTCCGGTATAACAAGTTATTAATTCTACACGGATACTCTGTCATTATTTACTCCCTCCCCACTAGTTCCAGAACTCTATGAGATTGTAGTCCACAATGACTTCTATAGTATGGTGAAAATTTTTTTTTTTAATACAAATACTGTGGACGTCATCCTATTTCTACCATCCTTTTAAAACTGTTTTGTTGTAATTTTATTCTTCAAAATATCTTCTTTTGTCTATAACTATTTCCTTTTTTCCCTTAATTATTGGGTTAATTTATGTTAACAGACACTTTTAGGCAGTCAGTATCAAAAAGTGTCCAGGTTAACCTGCACTCACCCTGAAAGTCACCCCCGTAGTCAAAGTCAAATCTGTTTCTTTGCTGCTACAGAACTTCTCTGCCTAACTAGCCTACAACATTTTCTAAAAAGAAAGAGAAGCAAGCATGAGTGAAAAACAAATGTCTCTACAGATGTTTTATGTATGATTGTTGAGAGAGGAAAAACAAAGTCAATATTATTCACCCAAGTTTTTTTGCTGCACTAAAATAATATATTTGAGTGACAGCTCAGCAGTGCATGTGAACTCACTGATTTGCCATTACAGGAACATGACACACTACACTATTTAGTATAATACAGGTTCATATAGGTTAACATTTTAACTGTTAAAAAAAAGATGATTGAGGCCCCTTAGGAAGTTTACGGAGTGCCCTAGTGGGCCCCGGGCCCCTAGTTGAGAACCACTGATACACCTCGAAGCAAAAAGAACCATCTGAGCTTCAGAGTCCCATCTAATATTGTGATGCCAAACCTGCCTGAAGGAAGTGCAGACTCAGACATTGAACATACGCCGATAACATAAACTAACACTAATCCAACAAAGCAGAACAGTTTAGTAGAATATAATAAAAACAAAAAAGCAAACCTTTGGCCGCCAGCCCTGCCAGTACAGCGGTGTTATGAGGCAGGCTAACCGTGTGTCAGTCAATCTGCCCGTCTGTCCGGAGTTCTCCACTGGCACGGGCCGTGAAGGGGTGAAGAACGATGGCAAAAGCGCCCACTATGAGCCACTCTGTGAGAAATGCAGCACCTACATGCGAACGAGCACAAACGCAGCGGGGGGAAGCGGCGCGTCGCACGAAAGGAGCAAGTTTGCCGCTCTGGTCCCGTCTTTGCCAATGCACCGCGCCGAAAGCGAGCGTGCCTACATCCTCGGGCCTAGACGGGTCCGCCGAAACGAGGGTTCGCCCCGTTCACCACGCCACTACGTTACAACGGTAACACTCAAGAACCTCCAACGATTCAATGAGCAGCCGGTATTAGCGTCCCAAAAATACACAAGTGCATACTTTTCAGTCCGCGGGATTTCAAAGTTAATGTTCCATAGCGATTTCGCGCTAGTTCGGATACCCCACCTTATCTTATTTCACAGACATCAACAGGTCATCCCGGGACAAATGCACGAACTGGGGGCGAGCCAGACTGAACCAGCGCTGACAGTAGGGGGGGGTCAGCCAGACTCCGCCAATAAGAAAATGATTGAACTACTCCTAGCCACAACAACATCGATCACGCTCAAAGTGTCGTCTCCAAATCAAAAGCATAAATAGAAGCCATTTGGCTGACAGATTAAAAAGATCCCGGAAATCGGGTTTTTAAATTAGCCAGATCTGACTCCGGAACATCTGCCAGCACGCGCGTTCAGCCATGTCGGTGAGGTCGGTGAAGTGGTTAAACTTTTTGTTGGTACCATTAGTCTGTGCCCATCCCCCATCGCACACCTTCCCCAAAACAATGCCCCCCAAACATCTCAAAGCCACCAGATTTCGGCCAAAATGTCAGGACGGTCGCTCGCGCACCGTCCTCGCATGTCACGCAAGCTCGCGTGACGCGCCGCGCGGATTCATAGGCGGGATACTCACCCCTTAGCTGGAGGCCGTTTCAAAGTGTTTCAATGGAGTCCGACGCGCTCGCTCTCCTTCACTCTCTTGCCTCGTCTGTCTCGCGCTGGAAACAGCCATTCATTGTGGGCATAGGCGCGGAGTCGCTCGCAGAGCAATCGAGCGCGAACTCTTTTTCCAGCGGGATGCGGAGCGCAGAGCTACTGATCATGCATAGACTAGACATGACTCCCCATCGTCACTCAATCGCATGATCATCACAGGCGCAGCCTCAATGCCAGGAGACCTATCCAGCGTCGAGATGTATTTGCGCATAGGCTGGCACAGCAACAGCAAAAAGAGCCACCGCCTCGTTTCCATACGTGCGCAAAAAGTAGGCCATGCCTCTACGTCTCGCCAGACAGATCCCCAATATAGAGCGCGCAAAGAACGCCATGAACTCAGAACTGTACAGCGCGAGACGACGTTAACGGGAACATCAAATAACTTTGGCTTATATTAAATCAGCGTTTAGCGTTGGGCAATTTTACTGCGTTCCGAAAGGACTGGCTCAGTTATGTGCTTTTTAATATTTCTTCGCTTGTTTCGTTAACATGTCTTCATAAGTCATTTGAGCAGCCCTATATTTAAAAAAAAAACCTGACAACATCAATGAAGCTAGTGGGCGATTCTTGACTAAAACTGTTTATCCATACATGTTTTTTCTTTTTTCAACGTGGGAAGCATGAAATACTCACTGTATGCTCGAATGATCCATGTAAGTTTGCCCGCACCGTAAACAAACAAGGCCAAAACCTGCAGGTCATATACATCTATGTGCCTGAAAATAGAGGGAAAACTATACGACCGCGTGACGTCACATGCTGACCCTATAGATGTCCTTACATTACCCCGGTGAGCCACATTTCCAAATGCATTTTTTTGCGTCTGAAAAACGTGCGCACGGGCTTCCGTAGTCACGATTTGGTGAAAGTGAAAACACTGGGTTGCCAGATTGGTGTATGTGTATTATTACACTGGATTTCTTTGCCATACCTTTTTTGTACACTTCTACAAAAGCCCCAAAATCAGACAGGGCCACAATTCATGCTATTTAAAGTGATGGGGTTTACACGGGTGAAACACGTTTTCGTTTGTGTCACGGTGGAGAACTAATGTCATTTGTCTTCTGTGTCACTTATGACCCTGATACACAGCATCCACAGTCTTGATAACTTACGTGGTGTTTCACATAATGGCCACTTTAAACAGGAATAATGTGTTCAATATGCATTGTAAGAATTCTTTAAAAAAAATACTGACGTATCAATTCAGATTAAATGTGCATCTTAAACCATATTACTGTAACTTTTAAAATGTAAATACTATTTAACCTGTGATTTAATCTAATTTAACTCAGTTTAATCATTTACATTTAGACATCCAAAATATATCTGATCATTTGTTAAATAATAAAATCCAGGCCCCATGTTGTACTCATACACCGTGAGACGGCAGTATTTTATTTGTGGAGCGTGATGTAAAATGTATATATTGGAAAATTCTATCAAAACGTAGCACTGCCCTCTAGTGGCAGTTACTACATTATCAGGATGCAGAAAGTTTTATTTTCTCCTTTGAGAAGCTCTCCAACCTTTACGTTAGCTATAGCCTATGCGTTTTTACTTCGCATAATAATGCTTTCCAATAAATAGCCGTTTAAGAGTCTTCTTTTCACTTGTTATTTACTAACTTACTCATTGAACTAAAGTCGAACTAAGCATCATGGGGTTCAGTGCCTTATCTCAATCATTACAGGCCTTAGCCTACTGCATATCAGAGACCTTATTATATCATAGTATATCACACCTTATTATATTACATCCTGTGTATTATATAACAATGTACTGTAATCATGTTTTTTGTTTTTAAATAAATATAACATTTTATTTGTATCAGGTGTGTTAACTTTATTGACTCACTATTTTAGTAGTTCGGTCATATGTTGTGTGTGTGCTGCGTGCATGCGAGAAGCAGCCTCCACTGTTTTATGTGCTTTAACATCTGCAGAAAACACTCACTAACAGTATATTTGTCACCACTGACGGCAGCTGCCATGTGGCGGTGTTTGCTGCCGAAAATGACATCCATAGTTAATTCACAGCTTGAGCACAGATTGTCTGGAGAAAAGAGTCCTCAACTGACAGATGGCAGGGGTAAAGAGGGAAATCGCTCCAGTTGAGAGCAACCATTTCACAGCACAAGACAAACTGATTGATTACCTTTGTTCACCGCTTGATGGCAGCACTTGAACACTAAAACTTGGTGACTGTTGGAGGAAAAAAACAAAACACGTGCAGCGCTGGAACTTGGCATAAATTAACCTTATAGGTCACAAAAGGTCTGTAAAGACCCTAATAATCCTTAGAAAGCGGTTAGCTATAGATCCATTTATATCATGAAATCATCTTTTGCAAGGTTTCATAAACAGGGTTTTATATATATATATATATATATGAGAGCGGTATTAAAAGCTGCTAATATGTATACTTTAGGGACTGATTTGTACCTTTAAGATACTGCACTGAAAAAAGTATTCATTGATTTTACTAATTTGTTATTTAAAGATTTATTTATTGATTTTTTTACTAAAATAAATTGATTGCAACCACTTACCTTAAAATACAGCCCAAATGATTTAAAATTCATTATTGCAATCAATTTATCTTTTTTAATTATTTTATACTAATTCTTCGTTTATCTGCTGAGTCAATTCATTTGAACTTATTTGTCTATGTATTGATTTATTTTTACTTGTCTGCACTCTTTTTTTCTCTCAACTTTTTCACAGAGACCCTCAGCACTCCCTTGCGGTCCCCCTGCTTTAGAAAACAAACACATTCAGCTTCTGTTTACTCTTTGATCTTTTTCAGATCTTTTAAATATGAACCAATTCTTCTAGTTCTCCCATTTTCAGCTGAAATATCCACACATCAGGCGTCCGAGCTATCCTGTTCTTCTCGCAGTCTTTCATGTCTCTGATCAGTGCTAATTATTAGTCTTCCCATTTTGCTGACAACTAACAGCCTTTTTCCAAGAACGAAGTTAGTATAGCTATTAAGTACCATTATGAAAACACTGGTGTGAATTTAACAGCTGGCTAAGATTGGCTAAATGGGACGTGCTACTGAGCATCCTGTGCTAGCCTATAAAGCAAGTAAATAATTCTCAGTCACCTTAGCAGACTGAAAGACGCTCAGGTCACAGATGTGAGTTTGGCTATATGATGTTGTCAGGTTTTGAGAATACTTCTGAAGACTTTCTAAAGCAGAAAAACAAGCCCTCAGAGCCATTCAGACAGATGGAGCGAGTGGTGTGAAATGGACTTGTTGGTTAAAATTCACAAGTGAGCCCAGTCTGAGAAGGAGGTGCTTGTTGAATGGATGATAACAGAATGAACAAGTGATCGGGTGAGTTTTCCACCACAGAAGAAGCCTAGTCTAGCAACAGCTGCTGCTACTCATCCCAGCACGTTCATTTATTCACGCCATCATTTATTCATCTTTCCTCCTCTACCCTGGTCTCCGTTTTCAAAGTGAATTTCTAAGTTTCTCCGCGAAAGACAGGAACATGATGTTCTTTCTCCAAAAAGTCCTCTCATCACTCCTCACTCAACACAAAATTAGACCTTTGTACGTCATCATTGTTCATTTTTAGTACTTTGTTACCTGTTTTACACACAGTTTGGTCGGTGTTCATGAAAACAGTGTGTCTGAGGCTCCGCCGCTCCCACAGATGGACGTGAGAGACTAGAGAGTGACAGTAATGGAGGGACGGAGTGAGAGCGTGAGATGAGAAGAAATATCTGCCTTTTTTTAAGCAGTGTCACACACTATCTTTTTTGCTCTACCTTGGCTCATTGCTTGTCTCACTTCTGCGGCACGTTGCCATGGGAACACAGCTGCAGCACTTGAGTCGTGAGTTGTGGAGGCTAGGGGTTGCTATTTAGTAAACACGCTCGCGTTTCTTCATTGGATTTAGCAAGTTGGAAAGGGGAAAAGGCGGCTTACAGAATCTACAGTCATAGCTCTGCCAATAGTGTGAGCAAATGTGTTGTTTTGTGTTCACCTAGAGGCTTGAAATGTTCTCGTCATGGAGGGGTTTACAAGTCAGCTCTCTCAAGGATCACTTTGTAGCGTATCCAAATCTCTCTATCATTTTTTTCTATTTATCTAATTTGTTAAACATGTTTAACATTAAATTTTTTTACTCAGTACACATTTTTGTAGGGAAAGTTCAGTGACAAAAAAAAAAAGTATTAAGGCAAAAAAAAAATTTGAGAGTGTTGGCAATCTACCACCTTAAAGGGAATGAAATGATTAGAAATGCAGATTAAAATGCAGACTTTGTTATCATTTACTCATTTAATCCTCATATTGTTCCTTAAGTTTCTTTCTTAAGCTGAACGTAAAAAAAAGATATTTTAAAGAATGCTGGCAATCAAACAGTGGATGGTTCCCGTTGACAGATTTCTTTTTATGGAAGTCAAAGGGGCCCAACAACTGCTTGGTTCTTCAAAATATCTTCTTTTTAATTCATAATAAAAGAAACTCATACAGGTTTGGCACAAAATGAGGATTAGTTGACGAAATGTAAATTTGTGGGTGAGCAATACCTGTAAACTTTTCTCTCATGCACATTTAGCATCTCTGACAGCTATAGCTGTGGTGAATAAGAATGTCATCACTAACATAACTCATACAGTCACCATACGTTGTTCTCCCTCTATGCATTGATTAAGAGTCTGACTCTCAGCAGGCTTGTTACACATTGCACATGGCATAATGTCGATAGTACTATTTTCAAATACAATATGTAATCAGTTGTTCTTGTAGCAGTGATGGACAGTCAGTAGAGAATGCTTAAACTAAGGCTCATGTTCCAAGATAGGCAGCCCATCAAGAGTGTTAGCTTGGTGAAAAAACTCCTGGAAGAATGCCAGGCATTCGTTTCTGAAAGTTAAGCTTTGTAAATGTATGCAGATTCCTAAAATAATAAATAAATACAAATTTAGATTTATATATATATATATATATATATATATATATATATGTGTGTGTGTGTGTGTGTGTGTGTGTAATTGTATTTATTTATTTTAGGTTTTAAGTTACATTTAACATGATCTCCTGAAAGACATTCACACACACAATTATTCTAATAATTCTGAATTCCTCAGGTTGCTCACAGAAGAACCAGGTATCTTATTGTAAACTTTAATATCTATTTTAAGTGCCTGAAAGCCTTTGCCTTGTGATTTATGACTATACTGGAGAAACCGTTCACGAGACTAAAGGCATCTATTTTGTAAGTTCCTCATAAAACTGATGAATTTAAAAGATAAATCGTCATTTAGAGCAGCTTCTCCAAGACCAAACACATTAGGTGAGTGGGTGGATAGTTAGCAGTCTTCTGATCCTTTAGATGAAACCAGAAATAACAGACGAAAAAAAAATGATGGCATCTTCCTTGTAACATAACGAGTGGCTGCATATTGCGGTTGAGATCACGCAGGAGTGGCATCATCCCAGTGTAGAGAGGTCTACCCCGATCTTCACTCTCTCACTCCCCCTCCCATCCTCTTTCTGTATCTCTCACCGATCCCACCACAGTGTAGTAAAGCGGATAGGCAGCTAAACAAACAGCGGAATCTTTTCAGTGAAGACGACGACAGAGGTAAGAAACTTTTCTGCGTTTATACTATCTAAATTCGTAATAATCGATGCCAGGAATGCCTGGGCGAAGTAGATGGAGCCACTCGTTACACTGTATCGGAGATCAGGCATCGTGGTTGCCCAGACTGCGCAGTGCTCTTATGAGAAGCCACCTGCACGCGCTGCGACTCACGCGCTCTATCCAGAAATCACGGAGAAGCCACGAACGCACTCACGCGTTTCTATCACGGCGCGTTTTCTATCCAAATTCATGCGTCTGAAAGCATCTGGGTTTTGAAGCGCAAATGTGTAGGTTTGGCGTGATTTTTTTACTTGCGTGGTGCCATCTCAAAGATCACGCATAGTCTTACATAGGCTGTAGTTGGAGGTGGTCTTAATCTATGGGCATGTAATAAACATGGAGAGCGACTGCAGGAGATGCACTTAGATCGCCACTGACAGATGTGTGGAGGGGATTTGGTATTAATATACCATGGCGGGGTTTTGTTGGCGAACTGCGTGACACGGTTTCGGCTCACAGCAGCCTGCATATGACGGAAGCCCCGGTATTTCATAACTTTGACATGACTCGTTTTTTTCCCCCCCTCATGTATTATGCATGTGTATGTTTGTACACTGTGTGGTGGAATTACATTCTCCCAGCTCACAGGATGTACGTGTTTGCACGGGTGAGAGATTCTGAATAATGATTAGCGTTTCTTTAATATGCTTCGGGAGAAGTAACAGTGTGACACTGGCTTTACAGTTAAAATGTCCCGGATAACCTGTTGGACATTCTAAACATATGGTATCATAAATATTCTATTAATATATTCAATATGCACTCACATTACATAAAAGCATTATTTTGATATAACTGGATTCTTAATTTATATTTAGTTATTTCTAGTTATTTCTTTTGTTGTTTAAATTGCTTAATTCAGTTTTTTACTTACACACACACATTTTAAAAATAGAGGTAAACTATGTTGAGCATGTAAACCACATGAGCAAAAATGCCATTGAGCTGAATATAAGTGGTAATAAGGCCACTGGTAATTACAGTAGTGTGTGATATTAGTTATGTTTTAATGTATGAGTTATACTATATAGCCTAACTGATAATGTATTGTCAAATAAACTATATGGTTCAGACAAAAACTGAACAATTGGTTATATTATTATATTTAATTTCTGTCAAATAAAATAGTTGGCATAGCATTACAATATTGGCCACTAAGTAGCGCACAACTTGTAAACTAGTGTTGTGTAACATCAGTCGATTCATATCACATCATCTTGATTGGAGTTAAAGATTTAACTGCGTACATTTATCAGTAAACAATTCAATACTGAAAATAAGTTTAGAAATTGCTAATCAATGTCACTTATTGAAAGTGAAAAGTGCTTATAACAGATCTTAGCATGCAGGATTAGATCCCATTGGTTTGCACAGGTGGGTGTCGAACTCATACTATCGGTCACTAATGCTCTCCTCAGCCACATGAGCGCATGTTTGCACAGACGGCCCAGGGCTCCAACGGCAATGGACACAAAGGTCAAGCCGGGAAGACATTTCAGACAATGTCTACCAGCATGATGCTTTTACACCCCTCAAGCCTCATGGTTTGAGGGTGCACAATCTGGTCTTAAAATGGCCAAATGTGACTGATGCTGCTTGGTGTATGAGATAAAACCGGCGTATTGAAGGAAATGGGCACTATGGATGAAGTTGCTCTTGTGCACTTAATGCATCTTTCCCATCCTTGCACAGAGAGGCAGTAATTATGATGCCAAGCTCTGCTGTCCCTTTGCTCCAAATACATCCCTAAAGATCGGATCCCTGCAGGCTTTCAATGTGCCTTTTAATTAGAGCCTTATAATGATATAAGAGAGACAGAGACTCTGGGAGAAAGTATGTGTGTTAAGGGGGAGGGGTGTCTTATATTCTGCTTCCCATTAATGAATAATGGCTTTGATTTAGTAATGAAGACTGTGGCTGTGTTGCGTATGATGTCAGAACCGTTATGCTTTTGGGGGGCAGTAGTTGTTTTTAATCACATCACGTTTAGGCAGCACATTAATTCTGTGTAAAATTAAATATAGTTTAAGTCAAGTCAGTTTTGCTTTGATTCTGTGGTAAATTATGTTGTTGAGAGGTGAAGTAGAGAAGTGCTGACGAGTGCTGTTTAGAAATCATATGACTTGCTGCCTAAGCAAGGAACATAATTTATAAAGCCCAAGAGCTGAGGTGATTAGTTATTATAGTGAAGGTATCAATGAGGGATGACTCCAGTGTAAAAATGTTTTTTTTGTTATATTGTATCTTCTAGGAAAGAAATAGCAAGTCTTTGCCCTTGGCAAGTAAGGAACCTGTTTCATCTAGCTATTTTCATGCAGTGAAGCAAATGTTGTCATAGTAATGAGGCTCTGGGTAATTAATAAATTATTTGGCTTATGTAATAGCAGATTTTCTTTTTAGATAAAACTGAATGACAGTGACCATGCTGTGATGACAAAGAAGTGACTACACAACATTGCATTATTTTAAAATTTAGACTAAGCTGATAATTTAGATATTCTTAGACTTTTACTTTATAACTGCACTTGCCCCGTCAGCAAGTATTTCAAATATAAACATGTAAGAAACATTTTAATTCAAAGCAATAAATGTTTTGGAAACAAATATATATATAATGTGATATATAAAATAATACAATGTATACACTAGCTTACTAGCTTTAATATTATTATTATTATTATTATTATTTTAGTTTTCTAGCAATTTTTTTGTGATGTTCACCAAGGCTGCAGTTAGTTGAGCAAATAATATTGTTTAATTATTACAGTTTAAAATAACTTTGACTATTTGATATTATATTGATATTTTAAAGTGTAATCATTTATTCCTGTGAGACAAAGTTCAGTTTTCAGCATCATTACTCCACATACTGTCACATAATCCTTCAGAAATCAATATGCTAATTTGCTGATCAAGAAACAGTTTGCAATATTGAAATCAAGTGTGCCGCTTGATTTATTTATTTATGGAAACCACGGACAGGGTGGTTTGATGAATAGAAAGAATTTATTTGACCATTACTTTTTGTAACAATCAAATAGTGTTTACTATTCCTTTTGATCTAGTGCGCCCTTGCTGAATAAAATAACCTTTTTTTTTTATGGTGTATATAATATACATTACGTAACATAAATAAAACAACCTAAAACTTTTAAAAATGGAAAAGACACAAATTTACCCTTACTCATTTTGCGAATCAGGATCTTATCTGGTCACATTGCTTACGTTTTTAGCATGTAGTTAAAAAGTGTTATGCGGATGGTGTATGCAATTTTAACAAAAGATTGTTGATTTCGAAATTGTGTCATTTAACATCCATTAACATATACTCAAATCAATTTTTTAACCCGACATGAAAATGTAAATGCTTGATATTTTCAAGTTTTTACGACTTGTTCTATCACCTCAGGAGGATGCTTCTGGTACATGATTTCACCCCTGCAGTTCATTTCCAGCTGGTTAAACTGATGTGTTACACTCCCCCTGAAGTGAATTTAGTTACATTTTAAGAGACATTTCTTAAAATGATTAAAAGCACATGCAGGTGTCTACCTGGTATTGTCTAATACGTGTCATACACACATTAAACCCACACAAATTCACACATCATTTGCATTCATTTGTATGAATTTGCACTTGAGTGTGTGAAAGCTGATTTGTTTCTGTGGGCTGGTATATTGGCCATGTTGCCTACCTAAACATGCTTATCATCTTCACACGTTTGCCCAGCAATGTCAAGACTCTCCTCTCCAGATGATCTACAACTGCATGCCAGTCAGGCTGTGTCTGTTATGATGATGTACTAATTGTAATTGTTGTGTGTGTCTCATCATTACAGAGTATCATGATGATGGGTTAATGAGGCTTGCCTGTTTACCTTACTGTCGCTTTCTATTGGCTGGCTCAGGGGGCTAATTACACTCCCAGTACTATGGGGGGTCCTAAATTACCTTAAGCACTGCTATTACAACATGGATCTGTTACACTGTGTATGCAGACAGTCTGCGGACATCTTTGTTTGTTGCAGACATTGAACGTTCATATACATTAATAAATTAAAAATGAAGTATGGAATGTTTCCTAAAGTTGTCACCTGAAAGTGCTTCTTTTGGTTGGTTGTTTATTGATATATTTGCTAAGGTGCTAGAGAGGGTTCACCTTGTTAGGTGGTAGTTTCCATGCCCAAGTCAAAGAATCCCACACTCAAACCTCTATGATGTATGTAAGGCCACTTCTCATTGGCCATTTTAAGTTGACAGAAGATAAGTGTTTTTCCCACTAAAACTAACAGCACACTTCTCCTCAGTAAGTTGCATGAAATGTGAGTTATGCTCCCAGAGTAATCATAAATGCTTTAGCAAGCACCATCAATAATTTGATTTTTAAAGCATGGGAAATAAACATTTGTATTATAATATGAGTAATTCTACATGTGCCACGTTGCTTGATCATGAAGTGGTTTAGTATCATGTAATTTATGTATTCTTTGATCCTTCTACCTATTTTGATTGGTCTAATTTTAATCACATCTAGACCGAGTCACTCTTAGTGGTGAATTGGGATGGAAAATAGATGGATATTTTATTTGAGGAATGAATGAAAAGGACAGAGTGTGGAGAAAGAATTGATTAATATTCTATCTGCATATATGTAAACTCATTTTCTGAGAGCAGACCTCTCCTTCTCCTCCTCTCTCTCATTCCTTCACCCACATCATTCTCACCTCTGACATTTAAAAGAGCGATGTTACGATGTCCATCTTTGTACTTTACCAAATCAGAGAAAATGACATTTCATTCACTCAGAACGACGCTTAAAAGTATCTAACACAGCAGGAACTTTTCACAGTAAGCTCTCTGTTCCGACATTTAGCAGTTTTACATTATTTTATAACACAGTGCTCTGGAGTGGCCTGCTTGATTCTGATTGGTCAATAAATTTTGGTCAGTCCAGGTCCAAATTTTCCTTTTTTGACAAAGAATGAAAATGAGGCGATGAGAGATGGAAGTATACTTTTCTTTAACAATCATGTCTTTCCTTAAAAACTTTGCTATTGTAAAGACCAAATGTAAGTCTTCACTGCCTTTTATTGATCAGAGACATATTCGATACGGCATATATCCTGACTAAGGTCTAATGTGATCAGTAAACTATCTGGTTGTTAAACGTACAGGTGCCCCACCTCTTAAACATTCAAGCTGTTTAACATCATGTGGATTCTGATTGGCTGTCAATGTTTTTTTTTTATTTTTTTTTTATTAGTTTGTTTTTTTATGTACAGGTACATAATGTAGAAAATAATATACTGTAGAGTTAAATTATAAAAAAAGCACCAAAAAAAAAAAAAAAAACTAAGCCTCGTCTGTAATGATTATAAAATAATCAAATCAGTACTTTATATCCACATATCTATTTATTTGGTGCTTAGCTGTGTAATTAGAGGGATAATGTACAGCTAGAGTGAGCTTGTATCATCCCGAAGGGGTTTATTTTATGATAATGACAGTCTAATGCTACATTATCCCTTACATAATATGCATGTTTTAGCTAAGATCAAGATTTTGTTTGATAGACATTGGTCTATCACTCTCTCAGCCTCATATTGATGATCATTATGGTGATAAAGTCCAAAGAGCAGTGTTCTACACTGGCAGCAACATTACCACACAACCTTGATAAGAGAACTAGAGACAGAGAGAGAGGGGTGGGGGGGATATGGGAATTAAAACAGATATTCAAATGTGTCAAATGCACAATCGATTTAAGGTCACTGCAGTTTGCCCCCTGTTGAAGCATTTGATTAAAACATTTAAAAATATTGCTAATAATAATAATATGGCTATTTATAAGTTTCCCTTACATTTTATGCTTTGATGACTGTGAGAACTAGAAAATAATTTTGAAGAGACATTACTGACTTGAACTGAAACTAGGGGTGCAACGGATCGCGGTTGATCCGTGATCCGTACGGATCACGACCCACGGTTCGGAACGCATGTGATCCGCGGATTAACTTTTTTTTTTTTTAACAACCGCAGATAAAACACAGTGTTTTTCTACTGATATTGCTTAAATAATAAATAATTAATTA
>JAUCNO010000836.1:10661-24753 GCA_032353835.1 Enteromius viviparus | reverse complement strand
CCAGTTTAGACAGCTCTTAACATTTATTTTAATCTAGGACTAGTCTTAAACCCTGTTCGGGAAACTGCCCCAAAATGTTCAAATGTCCAACTCGTTCGAATAGGACGTAATATCCTGCGCTGTCATTCAGTTACGGCAATGGGCGTTTCGTTTTCTGACAGGCTGTAGCGGTAGACAAATCATAAAAGACTGCTCCATCTGACCAATCACAGCAGTAAGGGCTCACGGGAAGGAGGGGTTTAGACAGATTGATTCTTCGAACTGCTTCAAACCAGGCATTTACAAATTATTTAGAAATGGGGTAAAATTTAATCTACTTTTGGAGAAAACTAAAGTGTTTTTTGCATACATGTAAACCTGAAAAAAAAAAGAAAATGCAAAATGTAAAAAGACAATCGTATTTCAGCTTAGACAAACAAAACAAGGATTTACTGACTCCATGGTATTACTTTTACTTTTGTGCATCTTAAGACAAAACAAAGACACTGACATGTTTTAAGATCAGTCAGTACAAGTTTATTTGAGATTAAACGGCTCAGATTTATATTTTAGTCTCGGACTAGGTTTAAGCCTAGTCTGCCAAACCGGGGGCTAATATGTAGCTAAACATACTTAAACTCAAAGTTGTTACATAAACACTTTATGTCCAGCTACATGTGTTTGTTCTTTAAGACAGTGACAGTGAAGCCCAGTGCAGGTCCTTCACTCTGTGTCAGGGCAGAGGAGTGGAAAATTAAAGCCATTGACAGAAGGAGTAATGAACCACGACAAAAATGAGTTTGATGGACAAAGAACAGTAAAAATAAAGAAAATGGCCCGCTCCTCCTGCATGAGGCACTTATTTATCTGAAGACTTTCTGTTTTATTGTTATTGAGCTGAAAAAGGGAACATTCACAATATCCTGAGACATTGGGGAGTAGCAAAGAGCAATCAATTTCTGCACACACACACACGGACACAGAGTTGTGTTTGTTTTTTAGGTTACATCTCTTACCCTAAAACACTTTCTCTGTCTTTTATGTTTATTTGTTTCTCTTGTACTCGTGTTTTATTGAGTTTGTTATCGTCGCGTCTTTATTTCCACGACAGAGCAGAGCGCCGTCCCAGCAGAGTCAACTTCATTTGAATGTCACAGTGAATTTGTGTGCATGTGTGTCTGAACCACTCTGATGTCTGTTTTCATTTGAAATGAGTTTCACTCT
The DNA here is from genome assembly GCA_032353835.1 of Enteromius viviparus. Lineage (NCBI taxonomy): Eukaryota > Metazoa > Chordata > Actinopteri > Cypriniformes > Cyprinidae > Enteromius > Enteromius viviparus. The sequence continues at coordinate 23,550 of JAUCNO010000836.1, read as the reverse complement.
CATTTCACTTTAGGTCAGAGATTTTAAACATCCCAGAGTAAAAAAAAAAAAAAGATCGATCAAGATCCCAGCCAAGCCTCAATCTAATTTGTAGTCTAATTGTTCAGCTACACAGTTCACGCATCGCACAAACACACACATGCTGAAGAGGCACTTTCGTAAAGTTTGCTGCTCCTCCCGTTTGTTTAGATTTGTGGATATTGATGTCGTCAGCCAGTTCTGTTTATACTTAAGGGCAAAAATCATCAGCGCTTTCATCTTTATGATTACAAAAAATTACTGACATTGAGAAGAGAGCAAAAGGATGAGAGAAGTGATAAATTAAACATAAAGATCTCTGCTCATACATAAATCTATACATCTGCATTAGAATGGACAGTGACAGAAGTCAGAGTAAGGACAAACCGATCTGTTGATGAAACAAACATATGCATTGACCTAAATTACCTTTAAGCTCTAGAAAAATGACTAAATATGATACACCACAACTACAGAGATCTTAGCATTTTCAAAGATGGTTGTAATCACTATGGAAAGTAAATTAAAGGCTTTAGATTAGGTGTCTTTAACTTACGTTTACAAAAATTGCTAAATATAATTTTGGAACTTATTGACTTTGCACAAACAGGGTCTATCAGCTTATAATTTTGGTACTTTTTCCCCAGCCCTTGTTACACATGCTCAATCAGAAATCACTAGCCTAATGATAATTAGTAACTAATTGTTATAAAATACTGGATTTTTTTATAAGCTTACTTCTTTTAGTAACAAGAAAAATCCCAGGTTTTTTATTTCTTATAGGCCTCACTGATCTGACTTCATTCACAAATTACAAATGTTAAAACGGAGCTTAGATGAGTTTTAGATGATCAATGAGGCCTAAAATCAATCAGTTCCAAAATGAAAACATTGCAAGAATTTCTTTAACATTTTTTTACTGGGAAAACCAGCAAAAGATTTTGTGCGCACACTGCTGAACAGTTAAATGCATGCATGATAATCAAAAGAAATATTTTTCACTAATATATTTAGTTGTTTACCATTTAACACGCACAGTGCATCAATATAGTATTAGTCTAAAATCTCGACTAACCTCTCATCTAATTCTTCTGGTTTTATTAAAGTGTTTTTAAGACTCTGTGTGTGTTCAGCATGATGCATGTGCTGAGAATGATGAAGGTTCGCGCAAGCGTGTCTGAACGTATTTGTGAGTGTGTGTTTGTGTTTACTGAGGAGCGATGGCACAGCGATGTCTCCTCAGCAGATGAGATCGGAGATGACAGGCCAACACTGCTCTTTGTCAGAACATGAGAGGGAGAGAGTGTGTAAAATTTTAATCTGTAGTTATTTAGGGTATGGAGGCGTAGTGAGTTTGTCTCTTGGGTCATGGGGGCTTATGGAAGAAAGTTGTTGGAGCAAACGGCACGAAAGTAAACGTCTGTGACAGCTTCCTGTAGCAAAACGAGTCTTAAAACTCTCACTAGCTTGCTCTCTCATTTGGGGCATTCTAGATTAATAGTCCCTGTTTTATCCATCCCATCATGCTTTGCTGTGTGCAACGCAACTCTCTCCACAGAAATCAGAGGCTGCAGCTTCTCTCAAAAGCAGGTTTAATCATATTACAATGATACTGATTAGATAACATGAGTATAATAATGTCTTGGATTAATGCTGAAAAACAAGGTAGGGTTTAAAATAACTTTTTCTTGTTCATTCAGTGTGTAAAAAATTTATTTTAAGAAAGGATTTCAAAATAAAGACTGAACAAACAAGTTTGACCTCACTAAATATTATTGTATAAGCACACAAAAAATATATATATTTTTTGAAAACATCTGAAATAAGTTAAAAGACAAAAAAATTTAAATTATAATTCAAAATTTAATTTTAAAAAACAGAAATGATAAAACTATCACACTTTTAAAACATTTAAAGGGACTCCACATCCTATACACACATACAGTAAATATAACAAATAAACAAAAACAAAATATAACAATATAATATAACAAAAAAAGCAAAATTAAACAAAAATTAAAACAATAATAATAATTTTTTAACATTTTAAAGTCATCTGTTTTTGCAAATAAAATAATAAAAAATGTGTATATAATAATTTTTTAAATAACTTTTATTACAAGGAGTCTGACAGCAGTCAGTGCTTCACACAGAGATCTGATCTGATCATCATCTAGTCTGTCTGGAATGACATGAAGTAAAAGAAGAAACTTAGACAGACTAAATCCAGAAGAACTTTAGCAACGTCTCCAAGATGCTTCAAAATACCTACCTGCAAAGCTAAAGTACTGTTCAGTGTTTTAGACTCTTGTGTAATGCTGTAAAATGAGGATGCTTTAAAAAATAATGCCATAAATAGATTTAATTTGTCAATTAACTTCTTTGATATTACAGCTTTTGGTAAAACAGCTTCTGTTCCGAGGTACACCCAGAGTTTTTTAGGTAAGTTTTTTTGAAGCATCTTGGAGACATTGCCACAGTTCTTCTGGATTTAGTCTCAGTTTGTAAACTGATATTTACAACTGACACTATAAATACAAGTGGCCTAAGACTTTTGCACAGATCGTGTCTTCAACACACGGGCCGCTGTTGTGCTTCAGCTAAAGAAGGTCACAATCTTGCTGTTCTTAGCTAAGAGTTTTAGGAGGGCTCAATAACATTTAACGTTTTCTTAAAACCTGCATTAAATCCGTGGCTATAAATGTACCGATTGCTGTTACAGATTGATTGTTTTGCCCTGTTTGAATCTGTTGGAAATGCCTGCCTGAATGCTGCGGGGAAAGTTTGTAATGTGTGTGTTTCTAGTTTTCGTCTGTTTGGGGGTGGGAGGGGCAGACAGCACATTGACTGGCCCGTCGTTTGCGCTGCCTTGAGCGTAGCACTGAAAACATTATATTTTATACACTTTATTCTCTTTTTTTTTTTTTTTCCTGAATCATTCGATTTGTAATGCGTACCAAACCCGGAAGCCTTGTACCGAACGGTTCAATACAAATACGCGTATCATTAACACCCCTAATGTATATTTATATATATATATATATATATATATATATATATATACACACAAATGTATACATACATTTATGGGATGTAAAATCAAATAGTTTTTATTTTTTATTTTATTGTATATTTCTGTTATTTGAATGGCTAAAAGGCTTTAAGGAATTTAAGGGAGTTTGGAATGTTTGGAATGAGGGTCATTTGAAGGTCAGACGCTGCATTTCCCCTCGGTGACCTTTGAACTTTAAAGGGCTGCATTAGAAAACAACAATGATCAGAGAAATTACAATTCTATGATGGTGAGTTAAACTGGTTTGTTAACTATTTGTCCTATTATTAATGAGTTAAAGATAAAAAAAAATTTTTGATGATACAATACACGCAGTATCATCATTTTCATTACATATTCCTACACGCAGATAGAGACTGGGACACACACACACACACACACACACACACACACACACACACACACACACATATTTCAGTGATGGATTATTTTACGGGTCGGGAAACAAACCTATCAAACACCACTGAGGTTTATGGGTAATCACTAATTAGATTCACCCAATTAGCAGCTGTTCAGAGCGGGAAACAGGTGCAAAGCGAGAGGAGAGAGAGAGAGACCAGAAAATATGGAGGAGGGAGAGAAAAAGAGAGTTACAGACTATAAAGGAAGGAGAGGAATAGAATCTGGGCGCATTTCAAATACAAACTCCAGAGGGACGGAAACAATTCAAAGAAACCTGAGATAACAGACATGCAAATTAGGAAATGTGCACACACACACACACACACACACACACAAAACAACAACAAAGATATACACACATGCTATGGACATTTTTCAGAGTCTAATTAATAATTGTGATTTTAAACTAAAAATAGTAAATTATACACTAAATAAAATTATAAAATCACAAGTTACTGAATAAATGGTCAAATATGCACATAATTAATTCCCACAGTAATCCTTAATATCCATATTTACAGCAAACATCTGAACACACCTGTGTGAACTTGAATTCATAAACCCTCTAAAAACTCATAAACATCAGAAAAACTGATGATTCAATGACACTGAACAAAACCGATAATGAAAAATAAAGTTAAGAGAAAAGACCCTTCAGCATTTGAAACAAACAGATATTGATGCTTGACCTAATGAATCACATTCAGGATGTTTAAATCTGGAGAGAATACATTTTAACACTGTGTATATTTATATAATACAATCATATCGAATACTTAGGGTATTCAAAACTAAATATAATATATATATATAGTTGGCAAAAAAATTGGTCTGTGTCCTATGGTGTCACAGAAAAAAAACTAACTAACTAAATACACAAATAACATGAAAAAATCCTGTATTTGTTAATCACATTTAATATATTTGAGAATATATATATATATATATATATATATATATATATATATATATTTGTGTGTGTGTGTGTGTGTGTATTAATGCTTTAATAATACTATTCCTATTACTCCAGTCAAGCATACTGACTGACAGGCAGTAAAAGGGTAAAGAGGGGTAAAGCAAGATTGTAAAACAGAAAAACAGAAAAAGGACAGCGCAGGACGACAGCAGGTATCAGGTGGGGGGAATTATCCTCCATCCTCTAATTGAGGCCCCCTGAGTGTGGCCATCCCAGTGTGTATGTGTGTGACCCTCTGCTCTTTGCCTGAGGCAGTGGCTGACCCCGCCCACCCTGGCCACACCCCCTCATTAAAACACTAATCCCTCTATAACACCACATGCTCTCCTCACCACACACACACACACACAAACACTCATTCATACTTTAGTGAGTGTGAGTTATGAATGTTAACAGCAGCATATACCTCAATCTATCAGATTAAAATACACAGCCATTTAAAACACATTTTAATTATTGTGCGTTTAACACTATACGCAAATTGTATTAATGAATTATTATTTAAAAATCGAAATAATAAAAACAATAGATTTTTATAATACAAATATAGATATAAATATATAAAATGCATATATATAATGCAATTATTTGCCAATGTAGGTTTGTCCATAAAGGTACTTCTATCTTGAGGGAGATATATAGATAGAGTCAGATAGAGTGAGACCTCTGGAAAAACTTAGACCTAAGATCTAAGATGGCCGAGGAAATCGATTACACACGACAATAACCAGCACCAGATTGTTCGTGTCTCCTAAATGACTCGTGTGTGTGTGTGTGTGTACTCCTGGGCTGGATATCACTATAGTTCTCTTAGTTTTAATATTCTTGCTTCCAGGCATATGCCACAGCCTCTCTCCTCTCATCGCCATATATATTAATAGCTTTATCTCCCCAACCGAAGAGCGCAAATAAAACACAAATGAAAGAATCCTCATGCATATAAAACACATGCGCACACACACAGCAGCAAATGCCAGTCAAGGTTATTGGTCTCATTTCCTATTTGCTGCTCCGGATGGAAATTCAAATCTCTGTTTGCAATAACACTTTCAAATTCAATCCAAACTCCTGCAAACTCAATCAGCGTGTGTTCATGTGTGTTTGTTACAGCCGAAACCTGTGAGAATTTCACATGGAGATGGTGATCCATTTCCAAGCTACATCAAACAAACACTGATGTACTATCAAGTTTGTGCTTGTGACATTGTTATGATGGTTGTTTTATTAGTGCTGTTTGCTAGGTTGTGATCAGATTTTTACTGGATGGGGTAAAAAATGGCAAAACAAATTACTTGAGGGAAAAAGACTCAAGGGTGGACTGTTCTGATGACCTGGGCCAGTAAACTATGACATGGGCCTGAGCAACCACCCTTGAAGTGTTTCAGAAAATACATAACAACACCCAAGCTACCACTCAGATACCCCAGAAACTACATAGCATCACCCAAGTGATAATTCACATAGCAACACCCTAACAACCACTCAGAAACTGCAAAGCAATACCCTTGCAGTAATTTAGAAAATACATAGCAACACCCAAACGACTCAAACACCTCAGAAACTACATAGCAAGTGATAATTCACATAGTAACACCCTAACAACCATTCAGAACACCTCAGAAATTACATTAGCAACACCCTAGCATCCACTCAGAATACATGTAAAACCACACAGCAACACCCTGGCAACAATTCAGATAGTAACATCCTAATCAAAACGCCTTAGAAACTACATAGCAACACCCTGCTAATGATTTAGATAGCAACACCCTAGCAATCATTTAAAACACCTCAGAAACAACATAGCAACACCCAGGTAAAGATTCAGATAGCAACACCGTAGCAACCACTCAGAACACTTCACAAATTACGTAGCAACACTCTAGCAACAATTCAGAACACCTCAGAAACTACATAGCAACACCCTGGTAATGATTTAGATAGCAACACCCTAGCAACCACTCAGAACACTTCACAAACTACATAGCAACACTCTAGTGACAATTCAGATAGCAACACCCTAGCAACCACCCAGAACACTTCAAAACTATGTAGCAGCGCTCTAGCAACAAATTTAGAACACCTCAGAAACTACACAGCAACATTATAGCAAACATTCAGATAGCAGATAGAAAATAAAGTTATAGTTCTACTATAAAATAACAGTGAAACACACAGCAATGTTCTAAATCACACACCCACACACCTAAATACAAGCACACAAAGAAGAAAAACAGCCTCATTCTCTTTGGTGCAGAGATACACACATTCAATGTTTATTTGAGCAAGGTTTGTGTGTGCGTGTTGAGTATTTGGTATCCCACAGTGCATCTGTCTTTGTTCTGTTGCCCTACTGCGGTGCTGCCCAGAACAGCAGCCCAGCTAATTGAGAATCTGCACAACAAACCTTTAAAACACCTGATCTACAGCTTTCACTGGGTCTGCTAAGAACAGTCACACAAGAGCTTTATATCTTGAGTATACCTCGACTGTTGCTCCTCAACAGCAATATTTAATAGAAATGTAAATGTCCTGATTTTCCTCCAGAAAAACTGAACACCTCTGGAACGGTTGAGAGACCTCATCAATGTCTCAAACTGTGCTCAGATACCAATACCTGCAATACGAACTCGAAGATTTCTCCTCACATTCTAAAATGATTAAATAAGCCATTCAAATCAAATAAAATAAAAAAATGTCATACTGTATCATATTTATTAAATTATGAGAAACATCTGAGACAAAAAAAAACATAACGGAAATAAAACATTCCACATAGTTATCAAAGAGCAACTTATAACATTATGTGGAAAAGACTGCAGCTAAATGGAATAGGTCTCAAATTTAACCTCAACCTTATCAAGGTTTTTTTTTGGAACTGGAAACATCCCTGCAAAAACATTTTTTAAGAACAGTTTGCTATATGTTATGCAAACATGTAAATTTTCCATCTCATCTGGGAATGTTATTTTTGAATGCCCACTGAACATTCACACAAACATCCAATTTAAATGTCCCATAAAAGTGAACATTTTTTGTTCTATTGCTTTACGAACACTAACCAAATTCTCTATTAATGTTACTGGAAGACAGTTTCTTGAGAAAGCTATGAAACTATGAGAAAGCCTAGTCAGAATGTTCTGAAATCAAGCCCTGTTCCTGTTTTTTTTTTCAGGATTCTTCGATGAACAGCATTTATCTGCGAAATATTGACATTAAAGACATTTTAAATGTTACTCTTGACCAATTAAATACACCCCTTTCAAGATAAAAGCAGACATTTACTTAAATTGTATTTGTCTTAAGTAATTTTATCTATTAAATCTCTTGATCTATAAAACCTCAACCGCTGCTCAACTCCACAGTGCAACCAATCACTGATTCACACACTCAATTAAAGGGTCAACCATGTTAGACTTGTTATGGACTTAAATATTTCTGCTTCTCTCCTCTCCTCTGGCTGGTCGGTTCTCTCTGAAGTGTTAGATGAAGGCATTTGTCTGGAGGGTGGGTGAGGTACAGCCCAGCGCGTGTGTGTATGAGTCAGTCACAGAGATCTCTTCTCAGGCATTCTGACAGGTACAGACGCTCCGTCCGGCTTTAAAGGGAATTCCAAACGAGCCTCTGACAGGAGGCCTATTCCGTCTGTGAGCGTGTGTGTATATATGTGTGTGTGTGTGTGTGTGTGTGCGATTTGCACACTACTGTGAGGAAGGGGGGACCTGCAGGGCAACACAAATACTGACAGCCAGATCAACCAATCAAATCAGACCCCCCGAATCCACCCAGCCAACCCACGAGCACGATGCCACGCAAAGGCCCACCTCCACTGCTGATTTATGCAAACGAGAGCACTGATTAATCCACAGATGCATGCTGGGTAACTGCGGCATAAATTGGCCGTCTGTCAGCACAAACGGGGGAGGAATTTGCACACACACACAGGGTCTCGGTGAACACGCCATCAAGGCCCGGACGATCAACAAGAAACAATGGAGGAAGCAGTAATTGGAGAGCAGCGCTGTGTGTGTGTGAGCAGCTGTGGCAGCAAGGATGTAACCCGGACCGTGTTTGTGTGTTTCTTCAAAGCTCAGGCGTGTTGTTGAGCAGCATTAGCTGCCTCTCAGAGCGCTTTTAACACGGAGCGAGGGATGACAGGCCTGCCACAGGAGGAGGGAGAGGAAAACGAGTAAACATGCGTATGCAGCAAAACAACAGTTACCTGAACAGCGAGATCTGAGCGAGAGCGTGCACACACACACACACGAGAGCGGCAGAGGAACATGTCGCTTACTGCCAGGTGTGTGTGTGTGAGTTGTTTGGTTGCGGTTTTTAAACACAGACATTTAGTGCATTTCTGTTCTTGTGTGTGCGTTTTATTCTGTGTTTTTGATAAATAATCACACAGAAGATTACAATTTTAATTAAATTAAAGACTACACACACAGTAACAGTAATAGTCATGGTTGGGTTAGTTTTATTATTTTTATTTTCCTTGTTAAAGGTTTAATCATTTAGTTTTATTCATTTATTTAATTTTTAAATTTTTAAAATTTAATTTTAGTTTTAGTTTTTTGTTCAAAAATGAAAATGAGAAATGTTAGTTTGGCAACTAGCTGAAATAAATATTTTTTTCTTTTTCAGATTGTGTTTTATTTAGGTTAAGATTTATTTTATTTTAAGTGCCCTTTTTTGAACATTTTATTTTTAGGTTTAGTTAACTAAAAAAAATAATTAAAGTGAACATATGATTCTCATGATCTGGTTCTTTTAAATAATTCAGTAAAAATGATTCACAATTAAAGATCAATTTAAAAAAAACATTTACCTATTCATGACTTAAATCAGAATAATAGTTCTATGAAAACATATTTGTCCACATCTATCTATCTATCTATCTATCTATCTATCTATCTATCTATCTATCTATCTATCTATCTATCTATCTATCTATCTATTTTTTAATTAAATGTAAACAAAAAATGTCAAAATAAAATTGTATTTGTATTTTTGCCTATGAAGTATTATGTGCATTCATTTCAGATCAAGGCAAGTTTATTTAAATAGCAAATTTCATACACAGAGGTAATTCAAGGTGCTTAACATAAATGGAGTAGAATTATCATAAAAAACAATAATTTAAACAACATTAAAACAAAAAATTTAAAATGTAATAACTGATTGATTATAGTGATTTAAAAATTATTTAAAAATTGATTTAAAATAAGTTTAAGAGAGTTAAAAACAGAAAGCAATCAGTTCGGACAAAGCACAGTGCTCATTCAGTAAATGCACAGCTAAACAGATCAATGGTTTGGAGTCTAGATTTAAATGTAGCTAATGTTTTAGAAGGATCAGGTCTGATCACTTGTTCAGAATGAAGAGTAGGCCTGTATCGAGCACACATCACGTCCCGAATGATATGCATGCTGGATGTGGTTCGGGTCTAATTTGTAAACATCAGATTTTCATGTGGTTTACTGCTGTTCAAGCTACAACCAACTCCAGAGATTTTAATCAGATATGTCAGAAAAAAGAATCTGCCTGTCTGAACAAGAGGCCCCTGACGAAACTTTCAAAGAGTTGACATTGCGAACCCCCCAAACTTTGGCAAATCCAGCAAGTAGGTCTTCCTCAGAAGGCTCGTTTTAGCAACCTGGGAACTTTTCCAGACGGACTGATGTAAACCAGCACACCCTAACTTGTGCAAATCAGCCAATCAGCGCAAAGCGTGTGATTGCAAAAAGCGCTTGCCATTTTTACATGCAACACACATCAGACGACACATAGGCAACTCCGTACCATGTGACACAGCAGGTGGATCAGATATATGCCATCGCTGTCCTCCCTTCCAGCTCTACAGAGACAGAAACACACACACACACACACACACGAACACACACTCTTGTGAGGCTGCTGGCAGTGTGCTTGGGTTGGATTAACCGCAGGATTTGTTCCCTGTAGCTGAAGTCAAACAGAGGAAACTCTCCTACATTACACTTTTAATTAGAATCATCGTCTTACATGGCTCAGAGACAAATCGGCTCACACACTAATAACCCACACACAGACACAGAGCATTAAGAAACATCAAACTAAACAGTAAACCTTAATATTGACATTTTAGACACTCTAAATACAGGGGTTTTCCTAGCAATTCCATAGAGCGTGAAGAACATTTCAAAATTTAATTTTTTTTTATAATTTCGATTTTTTTGGGGGTTCCTCATAGAACCTTTCAGTAACAAGTTCTTAAAAGAACATTGTTTGTCTTAGTGTAGAGTGAAGTGATGCAGTTTTTATTGACATTGATGAAGAACCTTGAAATAACATCCATGAAACTTATTAATTCCATAAAATGTTCGTAATAGTAAAAAAAGGTACTTTAGATAGATAGACTCTTCATACCAAATCTTTTTTGTTTGTTTGTTTGTTTAAATGAAAGGTTCTTTGGGAAATCAAAATGGTTCTTTTGAATCATGGAAGAATGTTAAACCATCAATGCCAATAAACTTTAAATGAAGTTGTCACATTTATTTATATAGTACTTTGTACAAAAGTGCTTTAGTGCAGATTGACTGTAATAAACAGTAGTCTTTGATGAAAAATATCAAATATAAGGCAAATCCAAATTCTGCTATATAAAGCAGCTCTACGGGAGACAATTGCATTTCAACTCTATTCAGCTGAATATTTGTTCTTATGCGACAGTGCTGTCAAATTCAATATATAACAGAGTATCAAGTGGCTTTAATAGTGTATGGCCTGAAATTGAGTTTAAATGTTCCAACAAAGAAAACAGCTCCAAAGTTAGTTCAGCGTTGATTAAATTCAGGTTACTGTGTAAAGTTAAGTTGTATAAGCTGAAAAGAGAAGTCAAACACAGCTCAAGTCAAGCTATGAAATTTTTAATTATAAAATTCATTTACTTTAAAGCAGTTCTACAGAAGACAAGTGTCGATATCAACTCAATCTAGTTCAAGTTTTGTTAAATCGTAAATATTACTGAATATAAAGTGTGTATGAGAGTGTGTGGCCAGATATTTGGTTTATATTTATTCTGCCAAAGAAAGTAGTTTCAAAAGTGCTAAAAGTTGAACAGAGCGGAACTTACTCCATTAATCAAACCCCACTCATTCACGCCCCTCGACTCTTCCCTAACAATGGTGTTGGCAAAATGTGGCCATTGTCTCTGTCGTATGACCCGTTGTGTGGGTTTGGTGGGTTCCTGTGGCTTTCAGATGGGAGTGCGCCTGCCATTCCAAACTCTCCTCTGGAACAACGCATTCTGTTTGAAGTGCTGATCCCTGCTTCACCTGTAAGATCAATACGCTACCGTTCAAAGCCAGATCGGCTTCATACAGCACCAGATCTTTATTAATTTATAGAAACTTCTTGAAACTTTCTCTAAAGGGAAGCTGGGAGAAAAAAAAACACAGAGAAGGAAGAGAACGAGAGAGAGAGGGAAAAAAAGAAGAAACCAGCATGGAGAGGGTGATTAACTCGGAGATGCCTTTGACGGACAGCGAGGTCACATGATCGGCCTGCTGCAGCCCTTAATGAGAATGCGTGGATATTTAAATGAGCTAGCATGTAAATGAAGAGACATGCGACTGAATCACATTTGTGCCGGAACTGATTTCTGTTGGAATTTTTGGATAAAAAAAAAAAGCCGGTGTCAGAAATGAACTGAATTATTTTTGCAATACGGGTGCAACAGTTGCTTCCTACACTATTAAAAATCAAGCTTATTTGTCAACATTGATGATTGAAGAACCTTTTATGCCAAATATTTTTTTATTCCAATAAAGTTCCTTCTTTAGATTGTTTTTAGGTTCTTTGAAGAACTGAAGAAAGAATCACTGCAGCAACAAAAAAAAGCTATATAAGATTTCCAGGGTCAATTTTCAGCATATATGGATTTAAATGGGCCAATTTCTTCATGTAAACACAAACGGTTTTACATTGACACATGATGTCATTTCAGCATTCTGAGTTTTTGCCATTACAATAGGAATCAGTCTCCAGCCAGGAGAAAATTCCCAACTGAATTATCTACTGTTTGGTAATTGAATTTCTGCCTGAACCGCCATCTATGTGTTAACATGGAGGTATTGGCCCAAAAGTAATTTAAAAAATTTTTATTTGACCACTACCAAACGCCATAGGGCTGCTCTCTGACATTTTTGCAGGTAATGAGCATTTGGAAATTTAAATACTGGCCTAATTCCCTCACTTATCATTCCCATATGGACTCCTCTCCTGAAACCAAAAATATAGATGACAAGCAGATTTCACACACACACACACACACACACACACACACACATGTTGGTTTTTGTTATTTATGGGGACTCTCCATAGGCGTAATGGTTTTTATACAGGACAAACTGTATGTGGTATTGCCCTACACCTACCCT
>JAUCNO010000836.1:0-10561 GCA_032353835.1 Enteromius viviparus | reverse complement strand
ATGTCATACCCATGTCATTATACAAATTTGTGTCCTCATAAACCACATAAACCCGCCCACACACACACACACACACATACACACTCTCTCTGTAAAAAACAAGCACAATATGAATAGTGCTTGAAATAGCATAACATATTGAAACCTACAATATTATGAAGTATTGTTTAGAAATGTTTTTTGAGCGATTTCTGAAGATGTGACACTAAAAACTGGAGTAATGATGCTGAAAATTCATAGGAATCGATTACATGATTACATGTAAATATTTATTTTAAATTGTTATAATATTTGACAATATTACGGTTTTACAAGTTGTCATTAGACTCTGTGAGCATAATTTTACATAATTTTATAATTTACTCACTCCACATGCCTTTCTTTTTTTCTGTAAAACAAACAAAAAATATATTTAAAAGTCTAAATTTTTTGCCAACACAATGAAAGATCAATGATGTTTTATTTCAAACATTCTTTAAAATATCTTTTGTCTTGTGAAGCAGAGAGCAAGTCATACAGGGTGGGAAAGGCATGAGGCTTTTTGGGTAAAGCATCTCTTTAATTTCTCATTTCTGACCCTGATTTTCAGAGCTGTGGTTTTAGAGCCCAATTTGGGTTTTAAGGCCTCTGTGAATGTTTGAGTGTGTGTGTGAGAGAGAAAAGAGTAACTGTGAGAGAGAGAGAGAGAGAGAGAGAGATTCAGAAAGAGAGAGAGAGAGAGAGAGCAAGAAACCCGTGTGCGCAGCGCTGGAGATCTTCATTTCTTTGTTGTCAGATTTGATGATTTTAGAGAAATTACCATCCCTGCATTCAAAGGAAATCTACCTCACACTTCCATGGCCTGCGGCACGGAGGGAAATAGAAGGTTTATATTTATTTTTAATTATATCAGTTTATCAGGAGGCGTAACATCAGAGCCACATCTGATTTTATCTCTTCTCTTTCACACCTGAGGGAATATTAATACAAACAGCCATTCCAGCTCTGATCGTTGCCTCACACACTCATACACACACACACACAGGCACTTTTATGATATCATTTCATCATCCCTGTCGTTCTCGCAAATAAAAACAAACCGCAAGATCTGTGTTTATATTCTGAGCTTATAAAACCCACTGATGTAAACAAATCAGCACCTGATAGAAACCATTACGCCTATGGAGAGTCCCCAGAAGCCACAAATGCTAGTGTGTGTGTGTGTGTGTGTGTGTGTGCATAGATGAGATCTCTTTAGTGTCTCACGCATTTCTGCTTAAAAACAATGAGACTTTAAGGAGAGCAAATTGAGACTTGAAATTGAAATACTGTATTTGACAGAAGTTTCTTCTAAAAAGGCCACAGTAGCCTTTTAAAGAGATCTCTTTAGAGATCTTTTTAATTTCTCAACTGTTGCTCCACAGCACCGAGATTTCATGGAGAGCCATTTGAGACTTTAAATCAAAATCTCCTGCTTTTTAGATGTTTGTTCTAACAGACTGAATTTTTTAAAAATACAGCAAGAATACAGTCCTGTAAAAAATGCAATCTTTTGTCATTTAACGTAATGAGAAATGTTTGAATTTATACTGAACTTTAATTTCAGGCTTTTAGGTCTTTAAACGATGAGTTCGAAATTTCTTTTTTTTTTCATCATCCATAAAATGAATCTGATGTAAATGAGTCAGATTAATTAATCTGTTGTGAAAACATTCATACTAATGCGGAGTCTTGAGCAGTGAGGATAATTTTGTTGTCCTCTTGCAAGAGAAAAAGAAAGAAAATATTGGGTCTATTCAATCCTGAGATGTAGAGAGGAGTTCCTCCTCCTTAAGGATGAGTAGAATTATCTCGGGCAATTTAAAGTTTAGGAAGCGGTGGCTCAGTTTGATGTATTTGCTAGTGATACTAGATTTTATGGAAAGCAAATAAAGACTTAAAATCTTTTACTTCTCAAATATACCACGGTAATCTCACATACATCTCAACAGTTTCAAAAGAAAAACCTCAACAATAATTTCTCCTAAAAAAAATCACCTCATTTAACATGCATCAATTGTTGGTCTTCGACAGTAATGAGATTTCATGGAGAGCAAACAGAGACTTGCAATCCTCACCTTTCCAGACATTTCTCCTAAGAAAAAAAACAGACTAATCTCACCTGCATCTCCTCCAGAGTTTCAAGAGAGATCTCAACAATGACTCAGATTGAAATCAAATCATTATAAACTTTAAAATTTCTTGTCAAAGTAAAGGCTCATATTATATTCCAACAGGTAGAGTCTGTTGTGAGAAACATCTGAGGCAAAGTCGATCCCTAAAAATGAATCTTTACTTTAAAGTCTCCTGAGGTATAAAAGAGCAACCTCTGAGCAATAACACTTTTCAAGGTTTGTTCTGCTACATTCAGTATTCTGGATGGCCACAACACCCACATTCCCTTGCTGCAGAGGATCCCTGTGAAGATGATTTTCCCAGATGAGATGAAGGTGACCTCTGTGTCAAACGCTTGCTCTTTCTCTATCTATCTCCAGCCTCAGCGTATAACATAACATATGCACACAGACACAGTGTCTTTATGTCTGTTACAGCAGTGCATTCACATGCTAGCAGTGTCTCGTGGTTTCCTGTATTCCCTCTCTCTCATCACTTTCATCTCTGTGGCCATGCATTGCTTTTCCACTGACTTGAGTTACACAAACTTCAACATGATTCACTGTTTCTACAAACAAGTATGGTGTACTGTGCCCTGTTGAAAATTCTAATTTTAAACGTTTTAATTTCCAGCCCATTTTAAGCCAGCAATATAACAATTTCTAAACAATAAATGACTATAATTAAACAACCCAGCATGGTGGGTAAAAACACTTAACCCAAGCAGCTGGGTCAAAACAACCTAGCATGTGTTCCGTCCAATATTTACCCAGCGCTGGGTTGCCAAATAACCCAAGTTGGGTTGTTTTTAAGCTAGCATTTTTTCGAGCGCAAAACGATGACAGATTGCTGGGTTTGTGCATGTACTGAAGATGTTTTGGGCCTCACAACACATCAAGGAAAATCCAGAAATTGGATCCAGAAATTCACCTTTAAAGCCCCAGCGTCTGTCCGTCTGTCTGTCTGATGAAGACTCTCTCGGCTCACTACAGTGCTCCCAGAATGCCGAGCGCAGTGACACGGCTTTGCTATTCCACACATCGCCGTGACCCGGCGCCGACGCTTCTTGGCTTTTTCTTGGTTTTCCCCGCAGCGTTTTTCTGGGGGGCGGTGGAACGGGGCAAAGAGCGTGAACCGGTGTGTGTTAGTGTCTGTGGGGAGAGAGGGTGACATTTAGAAGCTGCTTGGGGTTTCGTCCCGTTAATATCCAAACTAATTAGCCTCAAAACGCAGCGGCGTCGAAATCGCTACCCAGCCTAGCGGCTAAAGCACTCTCGTACAGACCAGCACACCCCCACAAGCTCCACAAAAACCACAGTCCGCAGGATCTGTGTGTGTGTGTGTGTGCTTAGATTACAAATGTCAGAGAGAGATCGTAATTATAAGTTCTCAGCTGGTATATCAGTCAAAACGCTGACACCCTCTTGCTGTCTCTCTCTGGCCTGTCTGCTCTGCGGTGAGGGACGATTGTCATGATGTTTTGACAGGCTGGTCAGAGCTGCAGTCCCTGCGGTTTCACAATTATGCAGCAGATCTCGGCTCACACCCCACTGCCAGCAGTTAGAGGCAGAGAATCTCAATGCAGCTCACACTTCTTCCCTTCTCCTGCCTTCTCCACCCGGTGGCCTCTACTCACTTTATCTATTTTGCAATTTTCTCATCTGCCTTTTGTTGTTTCTTTTACACTGTCCCGTTTCTCACAACCTCTTTTATATTTATCACACATTCACTTTTTCACAAGTCTGTCTGAGCCTCTTTAGATGAGCTTTTTCATAATTTAAGGTGAAATACATTTGTCTATCAATTAATCTACATGTCTATCTATCTGTCTGTCTGTCTGTCTGTCTGTCTGTCTGTCTGTCTCTCTCTCTCTCTGTCTGTCTGTCTGTCTATCTATCTATCTATCTATCTATCTATCTATCTATCTATCTATCTATCTATCTATCTATCTGCATTGCTAAAAACTTCATTTGGACAACTTTAATAGTGATTTTTTCAGTATTGTGCATTTTTGCACTCTCAAAATTCCAGTTTTTCAAATAGTTGTCTCTCGGTTAAATATCCTAACAAATACATCAAAGGAAAGCATATTTAATCAGCCACCAGATGATGTAGAAATCTCAATTTCGGTTTTATGGTCCAGGGTCTCTTTGTTTTAGAGAAAAACCTGAACACAAAACTTGTGAAAATGTTTAATAATAAATATTAAATAATAAATATTAAACAATTATAGAAATATCACATACTTATAAAAAAGCAATCAAGTACATACGTAAAATGTTAAAATATGATATTTTAAAAAGACCAAAAATGGAAACTAAATTACTAAATTTAAATTACTAAATTTAGTTTACATTTTTAAATTAAAATGAAATGAAAATGTAAAAAAAACTGTTGAAAGTCACTGTAAAATGTTAAAAAACGTTGCATTCGTACATTTTTTAAAACAAAATATTTCACAATATAGCAGTTTGTAAGGTTTTTCAGTCTAAATAGTTTATGTTGCTTGTCAAATTCTGACAAATGACTATATAATACTATTAAAACCAGGAGAAAATTACAGGTTAACAGGAATATTAAGCCTAAAATATGATTGGTTAGAAATCAGAAAAATCAGTCACTGGGAAATTGAGGGGAACTGACTTTATACATGCACTAAAACGATTGTGAGAGGAGCTGTAAAAACAGCTCAAAGAAGTGAAATTAGTTCTAAAAAAAACTCCCCTGCAGAGTTTGAGCACTGATGACACTTGCTTTGATATTTTGTAATTTAATGCAATGGTATCCAAACATTTTATCTGTAAAATCTCAGCTGTGTTCTTAAGTAAAAACATCTACAATTCAGCATGAGCCTGAACAGCTCTGAAGTTTAACAACAGCCAGTGAAGCCGGTTCTGGAGAGACCATGTGCTGTATTAAGCATAGATGGTTATGAAGGCAGATGCCCAACGAATAGAAGTGTGTGTGTGTGTGTGTGTGTGTGTGTGTGTGTTTTAGAGGGTGGGGGAAGAAAGCGAGAGACAGTGAAAGAGAGAGCAGGGTAGAACCTTGCCTGAAGCAAAAGCCACTGAACAGTTAAGAACTTCCTGTTTCACTTCAGGCTACGAAGAAAACGCTAACCACACATGATGGAATGATGGCCTTTCATCCGTCCGAAGAAAAGAGGGAGAGAAAGAGAGGGAGCCGGCGGAAGAGAGATGTTCTAAGACAGATCCTATTTTCTTGCTGTCTGTGTCAATTAGTCCGGCGCCTTTGTGTTAAGCACAGGTAACCGTTTAAACGCCTCAGCGCAACATTTGGACTCAATCTGTCCGGCTCGCTTTGGGTGGTTTGAGAGAGACGCAGAAGAACAAAAGGAACGTACATGTGTGTCGACCTGCGCAGCGCCGAAGCTGATCACAGACGTTCAGACGACTGCATGCGGACGGGTTTTGCTTTGATTGATTGCTGGATGTCCATCATTTTGCAAATGCTGGAGACTCGGGCTGTATCAGTATATTGTGAACAAATTTAGCCACTAGCAATGGCCTTGATTCATTGAACACTGGGACAGTGACAATTCTGTCACGGTTGCACAAAACAGATCATGCATCTTAGCCTGTAAGCTGTTAAAAGCACAATATGCACTAATATACCATTCAAAGGTTTGGGCCTGAAAGATTTTTGGTTTTGAAATAATTTCTCTGGTGCTCATAAAGTCTGCAATTATTTGAGCAAAATTAAATATTACTACTTTATAAAACTAACATTTTCTATTAGAATACTGTATATATTCAAATATGATCAAAGCTGTATTTTCAGCATCATTGCTCCAGTCTTCAGTGTCACATGATCCTTTAGAAATCATTTTAATATGCCGATTCAGAAAACATTTCTGATTATTATCTTTACTCTCACTTTAGACCAACTTAATGCATTTTTGCTGAATAAAATGCATTGATTTACCCTCATTTACCCTAAAGAAAATTGACTGCTTTACAGTAGTTCCAATAAAAGGGGGCTGATGTTTTAATGAATCAAAAAAGACTCAAAAGCACCATAAAACATAAAGTAAGTAGTTCAAATAACTTATATTATGAGAAAACGGTTTGAAATGAATGACGTTATTCCCTGATAATCTTTCTCTCCAGTGAACTCCAGAACTGATTCAGTTCCAGTCATGAACAAATCATTCAGACTGCTTTTTTGAACTGATTTATAGAAAATATATTCATGCATCATCATTTAGATCCATGTTAAGACATTTACCCAATAAATTCAGGTCCTCCCTTTAAAACTCCTGTATGACTGGGAATATGGTGCATGAGTTATAAACCATTTATGATTCTTTTATGCTGCTTTTGCATCTTTTTGATGTCTAAAAGCTTTAATACGTATTCACTGTAAATGCGTGGAGAATAAAAAGCATAGAAAACAGCCTTCATGTTCCCCTTTAGTATTTTGATAATAGAAATCACTTAGAATGAGATCCGAGTGAGTAAATGATGACTAAATGTTCATTTGGGATGCACTGTTACTTTAATTTAGCATTATAAGAGCTGAAGAGTGTGATGCGCTGCTGCTTTAAGCAGTCGTGTAATACGTGTTTTGTCTGTGAGGCCTCTAATAAAGCAGCAGCTGATATGTGAATCCAGACCCTACGATAGCTGTTCACTCGCATTTCAGAACCTAAATGTTTAGCTATTAGCGAAGCGCTTTGATGTGTCAAACAGGTTAACAGGTACATTTTCTGCTTCAAGAAATGGTGTTTTAAACACACACACATACACACACAGTGGTTTAAGGCAGATGCTTAGAAGTGCAAATTGGCCGGGTTGTCTCTGATCAGCAGATTGCGTGCATGTGTGTGTGTTTGCTGTGTATTTCCCAGTGATGCTGTGACAGGGCTTTTACACGACGCCTACAACCCGGCTCATCTCATATGGAAAGGTTTTGTTAAAAACATCTTTGATTCGTATATGTTCCAACAGAATGCTGTAAGAGACTTACATATTAAAAAAAAATGTAAAAAAAAAATTTGGGTATCATATATGTTATATCAACACAGTCTCACCAGCAATTCGAACGTATTTGTACGAGGTGCCAAATTTGTGCCAATTCGTACTAATTCATACGACCTCACTCGTACGATTTTGTACAATTTTTCTAAAATCACGTGATGGGTAGGTTTAGAGGCGGGTATATGTTTAGGTAATTCGTACAAATTCATACAAATTGCCATCTCGTAAAATATGAACGATTTAGAATAAATCGTATGAATTCGTACTAGTGAGGTCGTACAAATTCGCACGAATTAGCCACCTGGTAAAATATGTACGAATTGCCGTGAGATCAGGTTGGTTAGCATATGACTAAAGCCTTATAGATTTTCAAGATGTAAAAATATAGGGAAAAAATGCTAATCTTATATGAATGCCAGACACATCTTTTGAGGGGCGTATAAAACATACTGCAGTTTACCCAGTTTCCCTCTTTGAACTGTTGCCATCTGGTCGACATTGCAAAACGGCCAGGTGCAACAGTTTCTGATCTCAGGCAGTCCATCTCAGACAATAACTGTGGAACACACAACACTATTTGTACACTTTTACAATTATTTATCTAACACAAATACTTTTGTATGTTTTTATTGTTTTTCCCTATTTACTTGTTCTATTTTTATTATCTGTTTTGTCACTGTCATTCTATCTCACTGTGGACCTTGTCACAAAAACGGATTCCTTATATGTGTGAACATACCTGGCAATAAAACTGATTCTCATTACCAACCAGTACACTGTTCTTCAATCATGCCCTTGCTCTTTTCTTGTCATTTCAATTATAGTCATAATCTGTATACTGATTTTCAGCCTTTACATGAAACACAACACACACAAGCACACATTTTAATTACACCATTTTTAACAGAGTGATGTTAAAATACAAGATGCAATTGCATATTTCACAAAATAAAATATTTTCCTTTCAAATCATACATCACCTTTTAAATTTAATTAAGCTTTTTTTTACACGGTATTGAGTTCAGTATCTACAACAGTTCTTTTTGTTACCTACAAAACTACAACAAAAGTAATTCTTATGCATATTACCACCAGAGTTCATGTCACATATACTAAAATGACATTGTTAGTTAGCCAAATGTTAAACTCCCAATGTTTATGCATTTAATCACTGATCTAGAAACATATTTTCCTCAACTTCATTCTTTTACAATAATATGTCGTGATTTGTTCACAAACAAAAGGACCAGCCTTTTCGAAATTAATGTAAATACATGGTCTCACAATGTTATTGCTGTCAACTTCGTAAAGTCTTCATGAAGCTCAATGATTTCTTGACAGTACATCCTTGTACACCAGCTTCTGAACTATACAGTTTCCAAATTTTCCAACTGTCATCACTGACACAGGGAAAGTATGACACCTTGAAAATACTGCCATCTTTCAATATCACAACAGAGTTGTTCCTTTCCTTTGTCTTTGTGTAATTTTGGTTGTGAATGACCTCTCTATTGACAACTATTCTGTACCTGCCAGTAGAAGTCCCGGGTACATCTAGCAATGCATGCAATGCAATCACATCATTTTCAGACAACGGCCTGATCTTTGGCACTCCAAGTGCAGTCACAGTGTTATATCTAGCGTAGTTCCTTACATGATGTTTACCAGAGGTCACTTCTGTGTAAAATGATTTCACTTGGTGAGACATCATCACTGCTTAGATGAGCAGGCCTTAGCGATGCATGGCAATGCACAAGACCATGCTCCCCTTTTGCAAAGCTGCTGAGGCACTTCATTACTGCTTTTACTTGCTTGAGCAAGTAGCCATTACAGTTTCAAACATGAGAGCAGACTGGGCCCAGGGAGCACCCCTCAACACTCTTAGTCAAATGCAGGAGTGAATGCACATTGTAAATCATCTGATCTTCAACAAAGAAAGACTGAACTGATTTAACAAAGTTTTAGAGCCTCATGAGCACGGTCACATTAGATCGTGAGGTTCTGGTGAAAATGCTTGGAGGCTTAATAGCTAAAAGATTTCCATCCACATTTGCAGTGTTCAAACCAATGGTTAATTTTAGATTTTGGTACCAAACCATAAAGTGGCCATTTGCTGGCAAACCCCTAGTAGCACACAGTGCATGTATTTAGGGGCCATGTCATTGATCTGGTCAAAATGGGAGCAAATACACAAATTGGAGATGGCTTTTTTATACCCCAAATGCTCTCTTCGTTATTTTTGGCAATTTTACCTATTTGCACAGTTGTGTTGTGATCTCTAAGTTCTGGCATCTCCTCCAAATAAGGATACACTTGTACAGCCCCACTGCCTTTTCTCACTTGAACACCAGGATGAAGACAGTGCCCGCACCCATACTCTACATTAAACGGTTTGAAATTTTGCAGTAAAGGTTGTGCAACAGCATCACATATGGCACACAATGCATAGACCTTTGTTGTTTTGACTGAGTGATCTACTGGATCTGGCACTGAAGTCTTATTTGTCCAAGAATTTTGCATTCCTCCACAAAAGTTTTAGGAAGCTATTCATCATAGTTTAGATGACCCAAAACACAAGGCACATAGCATGACATTTTTATCTCTTTCCTCTCAGGGTACTTCATTAACAGAGCATAGTAAGGGCCAGATGCTGAATTTAGATGACTGGAACACAGGCACTCCGTCACAATTGAATGAGAGATTTCATCTTCATGACAATTGTGAAAGCAATATGCTTTTCGTTTCAGCATTTTTTTTGCCCTCTATGTGTTAAAAATACCCTATTTTCTGAACACATACACGTAGACAAGTCCACAAGTAGCTTTTAAATAGTAACATATAGAAGATGCTGAGCGTCATTCACACAAACACCATCATGGTAAGAATGATAAAACTGAAATGTGCAATAAACATTCATTTAACAACATTACATCTAACATGCAACTATAATAAACATCACTGATACAAAAAAAAAAAACTAAGATGAAAAAGTTTCAAAGAAAAAACATAAAATTCAAACAAAATCTAAAATGCAATGCAGAGAATTCTGGGAATGTCAGTTTACAGTGTTTCCCTGTAAATTTAACATGAATTTACCATTTAACAGTATTTTACCGTAGCATTTTCAGTTTTTTACAGTTAAAATCACGTCATTTTTTACAGTGTAACTTTACCAGCTAACGTTAGTAACTGTCTTATATCCAGAAATTATCTGCAACAACTTTGACATAATATAACGTTAGACCCGGCTTGTGGGGTCTACATTAGCTGGAATAATGTATTTTTGGTTTATGTCAACGTTACACTGCTTTTATTTTAAAAAAATTATGTATTGTACTACAGTCGTGGCCAAAAAGTTTTGAGAATGACACAAATATTAGTTTTTACAAAGTTTGCTGCTAAACTGCTTTTAGATCTTTGTTTCAGTT
>JAUCNO010000833.1:0-16596 GCA_032353835.1 Enteromius viviparus | reverse complement strand
ATCCTGGATCAACATTACTGTCCAAAAATATAAACTTATCCCAATCCTTACCCTTAAACCTACCCCTACCCAAAATTGGTGCCTAAAATCAGTGGGAAAATGATAGCTGATTAACAAGGGTGTAAAAGCACCTATCTATGATTACATGATTATATGACTATAACTATAATTATACTATGGCCTAAAACAGATATTTCCAGAAACGTTATTCCTCAATTCTGATTGGTTGATTAGAATGTTGTTCCAGGATGGACAAGGATGTTGATCCAGGAACATCTTGTACTTGGTGAAATGAAATCACGCTCACCAAGTCTTGTGAGGGGTAGGTTTAGGTGTAGGGTTAGGGTAATGGGATATAAAAAAAAGTATAAAAGTATAGTATAAAAAACCATTACGTCTACGGAACGTCCCCATAAAAGATGAAAACCCAAGGTATGTATGTTCTATACTTTGTGTGTGTGTGTGTGTGTGTGTGTGTGTTTCTATACTAATTTTTAAGGATCTACTGTATTTACAGGATTTGGCCACTATGACTTCCGTGGCCAACAGGGGGCGCTAGAATCCTTCAAATCAGCAGTTATGCTTCACATCATACAGTCATGTAAGCACAAAACATGTCAGTGTTCTAATGCTACTCTTTTATTAATTAATAATAACCTAGATCAGGGAATGAAGTGCTTTAATAATGATATAGTTCTAAAATAATTGGATGAATGCACTTTTAAATGTGTTTTTGCGTGTATTAGATATGAGGAACCATAAGTAAATGAAATGTTTTTTTAATCCTGTACATATGAAAATGTATAGCCTGCGTGATGAAACTCAAAGATGTTTATGCTCAAGATGGAATTCATTCTGCATCCACCAACGCTCGACTTCTGAACCACTGTAAAAAGAGACTTACCTGTCAACATAAGCAAAGAGAGAATATCTTGAAGGAGTTATATTCATCCCAACTTCAGGTACGCTGAATATGAAACTGTGAATACAAGCGGAATGATCACATTACTCCACTCAAACGGAAACCACATTATAATAAACATAAAGGATATCTTATGCAATTAATTAAACGTACTGCCCAAACCCTGCCCAAAACACAAAAGAAAATGTAATGGACTTAATGGTTATAATGGGAATTGTATTGCTTTGAATTGAAACTATAATGGTTTCTACTGGTATGTGATTATATTGGTGGGTTGTTAAATCCTCTTGGAAAAATGCTCAAAATAAACTACAATTTTTTTTTATAGTTTTACTGGAAAAAGCTAATGGTTCATAGTGGTATTTTAATGGAAACTATTTAAATTTCTGTGGTGGTTTCTATTGGGATTTTATCAGGGGTTTTTTTTAGCTGGGAAAGTTATAATTAAACCTGCAGAGAAAACACCTAGCCTATATGTTTGAAGCTAAATCCAAAATCCAAAACTACAAAAATGATAAATGACATTAAATGATAAAACAATATTACTTAACCCTTTGTATTATATGATCATATATAGCCTAATCATAGCAGTTACTAACAAGCTTCCTTTGGCCACAAGATGGAGCCAAAACCCTCTTTGTCTATTAAATTATGATCTAAATGATAAATTATGATGAATTATGATATTTACTTAGCTCATGTGTAGCATCATTCATAACAGTTCAACAGCAATATTTTAAGAAGTTGGATAAGATGTTTATTATTAATAAAAAAACGTACCACTATTAATTTAAGATACTTAAATTGAGCAAACGTGGGTTGTGAGTTGTTTAATGCGCGTTAACAATATGCACAGCATAATTATAGAAAAATATAATACAAGCAAGAGTTTAGATTCTCTGCTTAAAAGGTGATTTAGTTTAGGCATATCACAGATGGTTTTTTTTTCAAATAGTATCCAAAGATTGTTTCTCTTTGTGTATCTAATTAAGGTATACACATCTATATCTAAGCATATTATAATGAACAGAGCAGTAATAACTGGTTTCCAGATTAGGGATGGATAGGATTAGGATTTGTTTCAAGATCAAGATCACATTAAGCGTAGGATTAAGATTGTTATTAAGATTACGAAAGAACAGGGAATGTCCTGTTACTACACAAGGTGACACAAATGACTGGTGTTAAACATGGAGACATTTTGTCATTATTTACTCACCTTAATATCATTCCAAACCTGCAATGTCTTGGTTCATATTTGTAACACAAATAAAGATATTTTTAATAAAATCTGAGAGCTTTCTGACCCTGCATAGAAAGCAATGCAAGTGAGAAATATTTACAGCCAATCAGAATCCACTGAGCACTTAAAGCTCATAATTAACAGAACATCGTCTTGTTGTGGATGCTACTAGTTATAACTATCTGTATAGTTATCGTTTTTAGTGTCAGGTACCTGGTACCAGATAAGCATTGTTATAGACAATAGTGAATATTACGAAATATTCTTGTTACCAATCAGATTTGAGTAGCCTATTTCCAGTGTAGTACAAATGAAATACTTCCTGAAATGAATTCATTATATATGTATTATAATGTGTGTGCTTTCTATCTATTTATGGAAAAATCTATCCCTTATGGGAATGTTCTACCAAATTTACTGTATGCCTTCCACAAAAGGGAGCAGGTCATGGATGTATAAGCTAATAGAAGAAACAGGAAACAGCGCTGTTCCAAAATTCCAGGACACTTTCAAGATAGAAAGGTTTTCGCTTGGGGGAAGGGTATGTGAAGTCAAGCGTCAAGTATTAAGCCTGACCTTGAGAGTCTGATGTTACGCCGCTGAAAAAGCGAGCCGTTCTGCATCTTCTTTTTGGCGTTTAGCGTCGGTTGACACTGTGAGGCACTGGCTGATTGAACATCTTTGGCGCTGCTATCAGCGGGAGCACATGGGGTCAGAGTTAGCATCGGCCTGTGACATCCATCAGACGAGCAGGCCAGGGCCGCGCTGACAAATTTCCACAATCAATAGCATCTGACAGGACAACACGAGGTTATGGCCATCCCTGTCAGCGCTATCTATTCTTTTTCAATTCTGACAGATGTGGGGTAATTAATGGACTTCATTAATCAATCAAAGCCGTTGCTAAACTACAGAGGAAATGCATTGTTATTCACAATAAAGCTTTTAAAGGCATAGCTCACCCAAAACTGAAACGTTCGTCATGTACTCGAACCTAACCGATATGACTTTGTTCCTTTTGTAAACCTAAAAAAAACTATGTTTCTAAAAGTTACTCTTTTCTATGCAATGAAAGTGAACTGTAAACACATACAGTAAAGCAATATTTCAGTATATTGGCTTTAGGACTATTTTTATTATGCCTTTTATTTGATATTTGACAGGACCTGTTCCATAAAGCAAGTTTACCAAATTAGCCAGGCTTATTTCAGTCAGCCAGTGTTATTTTGAACCAAATCAACTAACAAGAAGTCAGGCTTAAATGAAGTAAGCCTGGCTTATTTGGTAAACTTGTTTTATGGAACAGGTCCCTGGTCACCATTATACCACAGAAGAAACGAAGTCAGTTTTGGAGAGACATAAGGGTTTGTAAATGTTGTTAATTTTTCTTCTGGACTGTCAAGAAAAAAAGTGAAATGAGAGACATCAGATAAAAATCTTGCAGTTTTATTTGCATATAAACTTGGCTAAATGTCACAATGGATAAAAAAAGTCACAAAACATATAAAGAAAGCATTTACAATAGCAGAAATTACATAAAAATGTTTTTTTTTTTGTGCTCACAAGATTGCAGATCCACAGTGAAATATACAATGCACATTATTACAACAACTAAAAATGGAGATGAGGAGAAATCGATTGGTTTAGTGTTGTAATGTAATTTCCAGTTTTAAAACCAATAGAATTCGAAGACATTGCATATCTAGGATAAATAATTTTTAAGTTTCAATGTTACAGAGAGGTTTTATCTCTCTAATTATATTGAAAGCGTCTTTTCCACTTTTAATTTGTGCTGAATGCAAAATCTGACCAGGTATCTTTATGATCTGGAGAATCTGCTCATTCAGCCCCTTCTAAACTGTAATTGTAGGACAAAAGCAGCCTAGCGATAATGCAAAACTCAATTCACAACACAATCGCTTCCATCTTTTGATAAACTGTGCCACTCTGTTTCATGTTAAAAGGAGAAATGCTCGTCTTATTGTGTTTAATGGCCTGGTAGATAAAGATGTGTGTTCTTGATGAGAAAAGAGCAAAGTCTGATTAGAGTAATAAATATCAGACCCATTGGACCCTTTGACAGGGTGAAGTACACACTTATTTAAATCCAAAACTGAATACACCACACAAAGAGTTCATAACTTTAAATAACTTTATATTAAATTTACAAAGCACATTTAATATTAAATCCGACTATGGTCAAGTATTGCTGACACTTTTAGGTGTACCTTTATAATGCACTTTTTAAGATCCTGACCAATCAAAAAAGGAAAAACAGAAGGCAACTGATGCAAACAAATTACAAATA
This sequence comes from Enteromius viviparus, assembly GCA_032353835.1. NCBI lineage: Eukaryota > Metazoa > Chordata > Actinopteri > Cypriniformes > Cyprinidae > Enteromius > Enteromius viviparus. The sequence continues at coordinate 12,123 of JAUCNO010000833.1, read as the reverse complement.
TGAATTCACAATGCATTTTTCGCCTACAATAATCATTCAAATGGTGTCGGGTTCAATCCGACGTTAAAAAATATTTCATTTCCATGCATTTTTAAATACAAGCAGTACAAAAAGACTATTACTTTTAAGTAAGGAAGAGTTATGTAGAAAAAAGGGCGGGGTTTAAAAAGTCTCAGGAGTTTCCTGGGTTGGGGAGATCAAATATGATTGGTGGATTGGTAGGCTGGAAGCTGACTGTACATGTGGAGGAGTTGATGAATGTTGTATAGCCATCTGTCATTATACCATATCCTGAGAATGAGAAAGACAACATTATTATACATTTATGTTATATATACAATACAATGCTTATGCTTTAAATGCATACCGTGTGTACGGTGTATATTTATCATGTATATTTAAATACAAACTCATCCATGAATATATCTAAGAAAAATATTTTATAAATATATAAAATGTAAATACATTATATGTGTGTGTATTTAGATATAAATAATAAATATATACAGAACACATACATATATTATGTTAACAAGAACTTTTATTTTGAAAGTGATTAATTGTGAATAGTAGTAGGTCGCACTATTTTAATTACATTAAAATGTATTATATATATTATTTTGAACATTTTTCTAAACACAATATATTTAAATAAATGATAAATAATAAATGTTATATAAGATCTTACCTTCATGGATTCCCCCATATGCGTGGAGTTTGGGTTGGACCCTCTTTTGTACTGTGTTGAGTAGTTCCACGCAGCCAACTCTCTGAAGTTCTTTTGGGACCCAATCTCTAAACCCTGGACAAAGTCCAACATCACATCCTTAGTGGCGCATCACCACATTTATGATGACTTTAAAACACAACAGTCCATCTGCAGACACAAACCGATGTATACATGCTCTACATCTACAGTTACATCCACATTTCAGTGCTTACCCAGAGGAGGCCCATGTGTCATAAGAATATCTACATCTTCAGGGATCTGGTTCCACTTATCGAGGAGAGACTGGCCACGAGGTAAGTTAAAGCCCCATCCATTAAACCACGGAGTCCTGTGGGAGCAGACAGACGCATTTTACACACTTCATAAATGTCGAAATCATCATACACATGCCTGCATGCTGTTCTCACACACATATGCAAAAGTTGACATTATTATCAAAAACTATTTTCAAAGTAGACTAGTTGGTAAAGCCCATGTTAAAAAAAAGAAGAAAAAAAAAGTGCCTCAGAGTATCAGATTTGAGGCCATGGTACAACTCAAGCTATTCATTTCAGCCTCCATCAGGGCGTCCAGCGGTTCGCAGAGGTCATCTGCAGAGGAGGCAGATTGATCAAGCTGTCAGCACCAATGAGCAGAAGCATGTTAATAAGAGTTTTATTTCCCCTCTGGGACGGGCCTGCTGACAGCCTGTGGTAACCCAGGCCAGACCTTTATTTACCACTCTCAGACCCCGTCTGATAAGGGCCAAGTGTCTGGCCCCAGCTAGACAAGGCAGTGCAAGGCCAGGGCTAAATGTAGGCCTTGGTAGAGAGGGCAGGAACTGACCCCATGCTGATAAGCAGAGCTGGGTGATGGATGGAGGCAGTGCAGACAAATGAGAGTTGGAAGCACTGTGGAGAGCAATGTCTGCAACTGCTCAACGGCACTTTAGAAGCTAAACTACGGTGCAGGATTTCAACACAGCTAAAATGGAAGTGCCTATGTTAATGTGCTTATGTATGTGACATGTAACCGTTTCTGAATGGCTCATTATCTTCATCAAAGCTTTAATGAAGGAAACCTCTGGGGCTGGATTCATGAAACGCCCTTAAAAGTATAATTTTGCAATTTTTTTGGCAAAGTTGACTTTTTTTTTGGTTTTATAATTGCCATTATAACAATCTGCAATCTGGCATTGAGTTTTTTGCAAAACCCTTTAAAAAATAACCCTACAGTGTATATACATTACGTGAAGTGCTCATTTAGAGTGTGTGCACGATTCAGTCTATAAAATGCATTTAGAATGATCACAAAATTCAAGATATGGGGACAGAAATTGTCATAGTTAATATCACAGAGTGCCGTTGTTTTACTATGATTACTGATTTTAAACAACAGTTCGACAGCGTTTCATTTCTGAATAAACCAACCATTTACATGATTTGGTTCAATTGTAATGACTGCAACGGATCATATTTTTTGTCAAAATCGCACATCGCTGTTCTCATGTTAATTAATCTGGAGTACTCTAAAGGAGCAACCATGTGCCCAAGATTAGGAAATAGAATGTTTTTCTTTCTTTAATGCTTAATAGTACTTGCTTTTTTGTGCACATGATTTCAATCTGTCCTAAATTTGATCATACATTTAGCATATATTAAAGTATCAAAGTTTCTAGTGAACTATAATTGGTTCCTAAAGACATTCATAAACTGATTTCATGCTGAAATGTCTAAGTATGCATGCTTACAATTGCCTAAAATAAAGGGATAGTTCATCCAAAAATGGATATTAATCGCCCTCATTTCTTTCCAAAACATGTAAGACCTTTATTCATATTTGGAACAACTTTTTTTCCTGACCCTGCATAAACAGCAGAGCAACTACAATGTTCAAGAAATTGTGAAAAAAAATCTTGACTCAAGTCATTTTTGTATTCTTAGCACACAAAAAGTATTCTCGTAACTTCAGAGCATTACAATTGAACCCCACTGATGGACTATTTTAACAATAACCTTGCTACCTTTGTGGGCCTTGAATGTGTCAGTTGCGTTGCTATCTCTGTAAGGTCAGAAAGCTCACAGATTTCATTACAAATATCTTTTTTCACTTAAAGGGTTTAGTAATAAATGACAGAATCCTCATTTTTAAGTGAACTAACCCTTTAAGACTTGTCTTAAAACCACAAAAAGTCAAATTTGGCAATTTCATATATAAAATTTTATATATAAATTTATTTATACAGTAATCTGCAGACAGTGCAAAAAAGCGTCTTGACAACTTGACTTACAAATTCATTATAATTTATCTCAAGAAATCTCATCACTGTTTTTGTGCATCTTGTAATGATAAGAGCTGGCTTGATGAATCTGATGAATATAAAACAGCTTGAAATAATAGTAGCATTAGAAAAGATTAGATTACAAATACTAAATAGCTTAGTTGTAGCAGCTAATCGCATTAATGAGTCTTAAAGAGCTTGATTCTACCGTACTCGCAGACATACATAAATGTATGAGCTCACATGCCCAGCTGTCCGGAGGTCATTTTACAACGAGCACTTGACAAAGTCAGAGCCTCTGAGAAGCAGAAGGTTAAGACTAGTGGGGGAAAGGGTTTTCATAACATGTTCTCTGAGACCTGAGGCCTGGATCTTCTTTTTCAGTCACTGAATTATGTTGAAATAGACGAGGGACTATGGCCCAGTCATTTGTACCACCTAAGAATAACAATAGAAAGACAGCCCTGGAGCGGAGTATTGAAAACCAATTACAGAGAGAATGAAAAAGGTTTTACAGGGGGAAAAAATGGCATGGAGACTGTCGCTTTAAAATAACTGCCAATTAAACTTAGAGACCCAGTTAAACCTTGCAAAAGAACAAGGTCTGTCAGATAAGATGCTGTTCTCCATGCATGTTTCCTAACCAAACGTGACATAAGGCTCCAACATCTACTCCCCAAAAAAAGAAAATCATTGCTGAATTACTCTTATAAAATAATTTTAAAAAATTAAAAAAAAAAATCAAAGGAAACTTTCAAAAAAGCAAACTGCAAAAGGAGACTGCACAATAAATGCCTATTAAACAATATACTTTATTTTTTATTTATTAATTTATTAATGAGATTTACTATAGGCATTTTTTATGTATATATATATATATATAATTGTTTTTATTCGCTTCTATATTTTTTAGTTTTCAATTTATATAAAAGTTAATTAATTTTGCTTCATGCTTTTGAATTTTTATTTGTCTTTGTTTTAATAGTTCTATAGCTCGATTTGACTTTTTCCTTTAAAATGTATAGCTTCATAATATATGTTTATAGTCTTAATTTATTTTAGCTTTTTATTATTATTATTTTTTTTTACAGTTTTAGCTTACAATAACAACACTGATTAAATCTCCACATTATGACATGTTCTAGGACTAATCCTGTATTTACATGGTTAGCATTGATTATAATCAGATAATACAACTTTTGTGTTTAAGACAAAGATTAAAGCAAATACTCAAATATACGCTGCTACTTTACTGCCATCCGCCTTCATTAAACCAAACTAAAGAGCAATCGTTTTGGATTTTGGCCATCACAGGCTAGTCTCATGGATGGCCTGCTGTTTGCCTATCCATTAGCTCTTCTTTACTGATTTGAGAGAATGGAGTTGATAGTGGATGAAATGGAGTCTTAACATAGGAAATGGCTGCTGAGGTCTCAGTGTATTCGTGTTTATGTTGGGTAGCCAGGCTTGTCCGTGGATGATTGATGGGAAGGCAAATAAAGGCGAGTGGTTGCTTTCGAACATTGTGCAGCAGGCTGGTACTCTTGGGTACAATCTCTCAAACCCTGTTAGCTTTCCTGCAAACACACACAGGCCGGTCTGCTTTAACTCGCGCATAAACGTCAGCACCCGAGTCAGGCTTTCATCCGTACATCAAGCTAGAAGACAGAAAACAAATAAAGGCATGCAGCATAAAGGAAATTTATTATTACAAGGTTGCTAGCAATACTTGATTGTGATTGGTCAATCTGAATTTAGTTTATAAATTTGTCCCTAATGACCTATTTCAATCAGTGTTACACAACTGCTTTTACTCTTTATGATAAATTTAAATAATCACCATAAAAAAAAAATATTGATGATGTAAAATTAACCCAAAATATTTGTCATTTTTAACATAATTGAATGATTATATTAACAAATTACAATATTTAATTATTTTCTTAAGCTTCATATACGTTTAAAAAGAGAGAGCGAACGAGTGATATAGAAAAAGAGAGAGAAAAGAAAGCTTTCGCTGTCAAGAAACTCTGTTCAGTACAGAGACACAAGTGTATATTTGTGTCTGAATGTGTGTTTGTTTTGGCTGCTTCAGCACTTTGTTTTGATGAACTCTCTGTGACCTGGACACACACACACACACACACACACACACACAGTGGCACACAGGAGCAGCCGGTTGAGCCTCAGTAACACACAAACACACACTCCCAGTGCTTACTTTGGAATCAGTGTGTTACTCTAATGCACAGGCCTGCCAGTCCTTCAAACACCTCACATGCAAAAAGGATTACTGAAATATTTATCTGCACCTGACAGCAGTTGTGATTTTGTGAGGGTACCACGCAGAGCACATCACAGCAAGTCTGACAGCAAAACTGATTCAATATTCCTCATAATATGGTGCAAATATAAAAAACATTTCAATATAAATAAAAGCAAAAACAATAACTTTTCCTGCCCTTGTCTCGTATAAAATACTTTACATCCAAGTTTGGAGTTTTTGAAAGAAGTATTTTATGCTCACCATTTATTTAAAATAGTACATAATAGTAACTACCTCTCATTACGTGTGTAAAATAGCTAAGGTGCTTCAAGTTAACTTTGTTTATTTATTTACTATGAAAAAAGATTGTACCCCTGAATCCAAACAAATCAAATGAAGAAAGAAAAACAAGACCTTACCTCTCAATAATAACCAATGCTGCGTTCTCCGATAATGTCTCTTAGTGCGCTACTCTAAAGGTATACCTTAACTACAGTTATACCTTTTCTACGTGTGTTCGCCGAACTATACCTTAGGATGTTGCTTAGGGTAAAACTTCTTAAGAGCGACCTTAGCAGGTGCTGTCCATTGATATTGATGCCTCAAACGATTGTGTGATCTTTCCTTCACAGCGGTGTTGGAAAAGTATTGAGAAAACAATGTTCTTTATAAAGAAGCATTTATCGGGGTTCACTTAAATATGCACATGCAGAAATAAATACGTTTATGTGTTTATAATTTATCACCTGCGCAATCCCACACCCTCACGGCCATAAGTGTGTTAATATTCTCCGTATTCCGACCCACCAGCCGTATAGCGTTGACCTCGATTGAAGTGCATTATAAAACAGAATGCAACTTATTGAGTGTAAATGTTTTTGTTTTTTATAATTTTTTTTAAATTCACATCATTAAATAGATGGTTTACACCTTTATTGGGAAAACAAACTCCTCCCTAACCCTTCCCACCAATGCATTATTTTCCACTTTTTTATTATTTCTTTCATGTTTATTCAAAATAAATGATTTTCTGATGTTATTTGTGTTATTTGAAATTATAAAAATGGGCTAAGAGGGGGTCTCGCCCAGGGAGTAACTCAATGTAGAATCGCATCTGTCTTTATATAGACTCTTAAACCTTTTCTGTCAAGTGGTTCGCCAGCTGATGTGCTTTAGGATAGTAATTAAAAAAGCTAACAACCATTAGTGTATGGAACCTTTATTAATGAAAACACTTCCATTCACTGTGTGTAGGCTATAACAACTTACTTATTTTATGAGTAAAATTTTTTAAAGTAAAGTAAAAATGTAAATCAGATTTTATATTAAATGCTCATTTAAATTGTTCTATGTGTAGATAAACTGGGATGTATAAAAGCTTTTGGCGTATTGGTGGTCACGTCAGCAGCGATAAGGTATAGCTAAGAGTGCTCCAGACCAACCTTACAAACGAATGACTTACAGAAGGTATACTTAACTAAGAAGGTTTTTGGAAAACAGGCGTTAACGAATTTAGGTACGTCTTAAGATACAACTTAAGAACGACGTAGCGTTAAGGTGGATTCAGAGAACGCAGCCCAAGACTTAAAGATTAAAACAACTTTAATCTGTGCCCTCTTTGATAGTGCCGGTTTACCACAACAGGACTGTCAACAGCTTGAAAAGACTGGAATACAATAAAAGGCTGTTCCTCTCCAAAAAATTACAGGCCATTACATCTGTCATGTTGCACTAAAGCTAACCATACTGCAGTTAAACCAAACCAAAACAACTTGTCAGAACACTTTTAAAATGACCACAAAGGGTACGATTCAAAAAAACATGTTGTGTCTGCACATTGAACCACCCAAATGTTTTTGAATTGGAGAGAAACCTTTACATGGCTGACAATTATTTTGCACATCCTGCTTACTAACAGCATCTGACCCCTTTTCTAGTCAGCCCATTGCTCTCTTTTTTACTATGCCCTCCACCCCCCCTCAATTTTGTCAATCCTCCCTGCCTGGTACCGCAACTGCCGCCAGCCATCAGGCCCAGCAGAGGAGATGTCAGCTGTTAATTACCACTGACAAATGATGCCACCTTCGGGCCAGGGGTCAGCTTACAATCAGTGACGTGAGCAGGTATCTTGTCGGCAGGAGCTGAAGAAAATTGGTGATTCTATAGAAGCTTCTGTTGATAGCTGAGAGGACTGGATGGATGTGGTTATTACAATTACACACAGTATGCGACTTTTGTAATTTTCCATCAAGGTCAATGATGATTGAAAAAAATAAATAAATAAAAAATAAATAATGTAAACATGGGGAAGCTAAAGAACAAGACCCCACTGCAAGAGTGTGACCCTTGCAACGACAAGGCCATGGGATCGGTGCCCGGTAAATGTGTGAAAGCCATCACATTGTGGATAGATGAATGTGAAATCAGAGGAAAGATAAGAAGCATCAGACTGTTATAGATACAGACACAGACCAGGCCTCACAGACCTTTCCCGTATGACCTAATTATATCATACTGGTCATATCATATTTTCCTCTACTGACTGAGAAGGAAAAAATTAATAATCATTAATGATATTTATTGAATTATTATTAATAGCATTATCATTTTTAGTGTATGTTTTTGAAAAAGTGTATGTCTTTTAAGAAGACTCTTAATATTTTAGTGGAAACTATGTTTTTTCTTTTTATGAACAGAAAGTTCAAAAGGACACCCTTTTACAAATGTCTTTTCAATTTAATGCATCTTTACTAAATAATAGGGGTGGGCAATATGACCCAAATTGTATATCATGATATTAGTCATTTTATTTCATGGTAAAGTATGCATCACTGTAGTTATTTTTGCCTTTATGAAAATTCTGATACCATAGAAATGTCATGTCAATATCACAAAAAAACGAATACTAACCTAAATTAAAGAAGAAAAAAAATAATAATTCAAACCCACTGAAGACAAATAAACAGTCATTAATTACAAGAAACATAAAGAACTACAGCAGAACATAAATAACAAATCAAATATATCCAAATAAGAATGAAATGTATAGCTATTTTGTCTTATTTAAGTTAAATGTGTTTTAGTCATATATATATATATATATATATAGTTATATCATCCCTGATCATTCAATAACAGCATATCATAAGAAGAAAGCTGCAATATGGTTTCTATGGCAGCAAAAGAGACACAACCCCACTATGTATTATAGCCCGGCCTTGCAAACACATTTACCCAAGATGAACTCGGGTCACATGACTTACTTCTGCCTTTCCTAAGAGGATTAAAGAGCCTTTGATTTTCAAAAGCCAAACCAACATCTAGCACAACCAGCTTACACGTTAATCAAACCAATCACAGCTGCAAGCTGGAATATATACAGGACATATCGGTGCAGATATCTGGTGTATCGTGAGCAGGATTACCACATATGGCGTTATCAGGATAGTGGTTGCCAAGCTATGCAAGATAGCCTTGCTTCTATTAGATGTTATGGTTAGGCCTACAAAAGGTATATTGGATATTTGTAAAGAGTAATCAAGTCAAGGTCAATGTACTGACGGGAGTACCGCCATGAAAGGAAAGATGGATAAATAAAAGGAAATAAAACATTCTTGCCTTCTGCCGTGGGCTAGACAGGAGTCAAGCCTGACTGAGCACTTTGTAGGGAAGAAGAATGAAGCTGCGTAAATGACCTCCTTGATAGCTGAGGCCCGGGGTCGGGAGGGTCAAAGCGGCCCACTGCGAGAATGAACTTGGAGGGGCACACCGGGGTCGACCTCACGTTTTGATCCTGGCTCTCAACAAAGCACCAGGATGTGTTGGAACAAAAAGCACTTCCTGCAGGAGAGGCTGGGAAAACTATGACCAAAGCGCACCCCCACCAAGACCACCCATCGCAGATGTCTGGTTTTCCCACTTCTTACCAAAATTAGCATTCTAATTCTGGTTGGCTTGAAGACCTTAAGATATTTTAGATAGACTAGATAGCAGTGTGTTTGGACTATCAAGCTAAATAAATTTACATACACACATAATATATATTTATTATACACACGCAAATTATAATATATTTAAGAAAAAACTACTAACTATATTCAATATAATGAAATATTAGGAATGACTAATAAAATAAAAAAATGCAGCCCGTTTATGTTTTATGCAAATTAGATGTAGAATAATCTGGGATCATCAGCATTAGAAAGAGTAGAAATTGTCTGCATATGTGAATCATTTGTGAAATAAATGACAAAAACCTCTTGCACACTCTTTAACTAAAAAAAGCCGGCGAAAAGATGATTATAAAATTAAGCACATGAACTCTCATTAAATTTAAGCTGCCTCTTCACCGTCATCTCCTACTGATAAACTGCTTCTAGTAGCTGTCGACCATTGTGTCACACTGACACAATGCTCTTAGTGCCAAACACTGCTAGGCATCTATTCACACCTGAAATCTAACACAGCTCTGTTGGCGTCCCGTGGGAGAGAGGGGCAGCCCAGTGGGTGAGGGGTTAACTGAGATAATGGCCTGCTTATCAGACGATGAGGTCTTCGTATGAAAGATGCCTATGTGTGATGACGGCTGTGTGTGCGTAAAGAGTAACAGAGAAACAGAGATGGAATGAAAGAGAGAGTGAATGTTCATATGTGTGTGTAACACTATCTGTAGCGAGTGAGAACACGTCTCGTGTCCTGCAGAGCGGAGAGTACAACAGCGTCTAACATAACCCAGGTCTACAAAGGTCTTTCTGTCCACGGCTGAAGATAATCAGTTTATCTCAAGGTATAAGACAGACATGACAAATCATACAAGAGACATAAACCTTATTCAGTTTCAATAAATCAAACACAAACTTAATGTAGGTCAATCGGCCATCTGTTACTTAACTAATGAACTCGACATATGTTGCATATGGTTTGTATATACATAGGACTGATTGTGATTTATGGCGCTTTATCAAAACCAACTGCAGCTACTGATACTATATTAACTTAAAAAGATGAAAGCAAATATGAGAAAAGCCCCAAATAATCTATTCTTGAAAATATGGTTTATCAAAAAGGTAATCTTGGATTTTCTCATTTATTTATTTATTTTTTTACAAAAACAGCACCTAATCTTTTCAGACCAAGTACCATGTCTAATCAAATCAGATTATTCAGGGATCACCTAGTAACATACAGTATGTAGCTTATTTGTGCCCATAACTACCAACGTAAAATGTAAAATAAATCTAAGGAGTTTAATCAGTGCTTTCTTTTTTCAAAGTTGTATATAAAAATGTAAAGAGTTTAATAAGTGATTTTTATATTTGTTAATTATTTTAATTTTTAATATTACTATTACTATTATTATTATAATTATTAATAATATATATATATATATATATTTGTTAATTATTTTTATTATTATTATTATGTATTTTATATATTTATATATATATCAATAAAAGCATGTAGGACAAAATTTTAGATTTTAACGATCTGGAACTGACTGGATTGTAAAAAAGTGGGCAATTCACTTTTGCTGAGGATATCCGATTTAAATGTTGAATAACTAATATTCTGCATGACAGATGCAGCAAACAGAAAGCATCAAACAATGTGATGAATTATTTAGAAATGCTTACCATGGAGTCCCGTATATCCTGAATCCTTTAATGGTGACCTCAGAGTCCTGTAAGTACACACAGTTTGTAAGGAGGGACTGAACATCGTCAAAGTCCTCAGTCCTCAGCTTGGACACCGAGGGGAAACGGTAGTAATCCTGCTTTACGAGTTCCGACATAAAGTTTTTATCGAATGTAAGTTCGTGATTTCCAGCGATGACAACTTTGTACTCATAGGGAAGACTGCCTGTAAGAGGAGACAGATAATGAGAATGACAGATTTTGGAAGCAAACGGAAAACAATATTTCACAGTATCATGCGCTCTACAGCCATTTGACTATTTAGATGTTGAGAAGTGACATTTAGACCACATTCTTTAGTGACCTAGCATCTGAAATAAAATGAAATATAGATGGCTTTGACAGAGACAATTTACTGCTTACTGTGACTGCCAATCGTTGGTGAAGCGTGACTTTGATTTCACCAGATAAACAATATTTTGACCTCTCTAACCTTAAAGAACCTTGAGTTCATCAAAGTGAATTGCTGCTGAGGCCAATGAGTCCAGACCGAAGGGCAACTATTAAAGCAAACAGCTAGGCATTTTTCAATTTCCATTTTGACCTTCTTCACCCCCAGCAATAACAAAGGCCTTCATACTCACTAGAAATGCTGTGCAGCTTATTAAATTCAGTAATAATTAGGTAACAATAGTAATGTTGTTTTTTGGATAGAAATAAAAAATGTTCAACACCAATATGCATCAATCAATAGCCCACCAGATTTGGAAATCTGCAGTTGACACAAAACCTAAAAGAGCACAGGCTCTTAAAAAAAATGTAAATAAATTGATATTGTGACAGCAGGGGAAGTGCTTGTCAGCAAAGGTAAAAGGACTGGTTTTGCACACTTACCTAACCAGTCATTAAACTTTTTCACTTCAGACGGTAGGCCGAGTTCAGTGAAGTCACCCGTGTGAAGCAACACATCGCCGAAAGGCATCTGGATTCCATCTGTCCTTGAGTGTGTGTCTGAGACGCAGACGAAACGTGTATGACCGACAGGCTTTGGGGCATCGTAGGGAAGTGGCTCTACCCTGTGGAAAAAAGGAGCCTGTTTGTTTCTGAGGGAACATTTTATATATATATATATATGTGTGTGTGTGTGTGTGTGTGGATGGGTTTATGTGGTTTATGAGGACACAAATTTGTATAATGACATGGGTATGACATAGGTATTACAATATGTAGGTGT
>JAUCNO010000831.1:0-14505 GCA_032353835.1 Enteromius viviparus | reverse complement strand
TGTGTGTGTGTATGTGTGTATATGTGTAAATTAAATTATTTAATAACTGTAAATTAATAAAAAAAAACTTTAATAGGCATTTGTAACATATATATATATATAAATGTCTTCTAAATGCCTAAATATTACATAATCTTGATCTTCTGTTTATGGTGTGAGTGTACATGTGGTGTTTATATTTATTGACATGTTTAAGTGAATGCTACCTCTTACATCGCCGGACACTTACCTGTAAAACACACCTGTCAGCGGCTCCAGTGAAGCCGTCTGAGACACACACTTCTGTCCCCCGTCCACCGCGAGCAACAACTGTGGTGTCTAAACACTCAATCTTTCTGTTTCTCTCCTCCGTCTCCAGGGTAATGCCACTTTCTCTGTTCTTTCTGGCCACCATGACATACCTGTCTGTTCGACATGCTGTCGCCTAGCAACCTATTGTCTCCTCGCAGCTGTCCATCATTACATGAATTGCTTCTCATCTCAAAGGCCTGAATCCATCAACCTCATACACACTGGGGTTTCTTCTTTTTTGACTGAGTCCATCTTACATTTCAGCTTATTTGCGCTTCTATAATTGGCTGATTTGTGCCGTTTGATGGTGTGTCGGTATGCATAAGCTGCAAATATATTTAAAAGCGTGCGTAGAGACGCGTTTGACATCTTGAACCGCAGCGCCTGTGCTTGATAGAGTGTGAAACTCCAGAGGATGAAGGAATCGATCGATTTTGCTTCTCAGAGAACACAAGTGATCGATACGATTCAGATGTTTCTCTCTCAGCTCATGAAGCTTGATGTCACTGACTTCACACTGAAGACACCTTACTTTTTTTTAATTTGCCAAATAGGACATGTACATGAAATAAAATAATTTAATTGTAGCAATAAAATGTTTTTTTGTTGTTGTTTTATGACCTTAAAGTTATACATGACCTTACACATTGCCCTAAATTCACAATATCTTTGCGTGTTATGTTAAACTTCAAGTAAAAATAAAAATAAATAAAATAATTAACTTAAAGATTGATGTATAACTATTTTTCTTTTAAGTTAGCATAAAGGGATTACACAAAATATTAATATTATTTATATATTTTATTTATAAAAATCGTTTTTTATTCTATTTTTGTTATATTTTATTTTATCATTCTTATGACTGTTATTATTATTTTATTTATCTTTTATTCTGGCACAATGTTTTGATTAAGATAATAAAGCAACCACTGTTGCTAAAATTGTAAAAATGTACACGGCTTCAAATGGTTCTTCAGAGTGATGCCATTGAAAAAAACATTTTTGTGTCCACAAAGAACCATTCAGTCAAAGGTTTCTTAAATAACCATATCTTTTGTACCTTTTTAAAACCTAAAGAATCTTCTTTTGCCTTTTGTGAAACAGATGTTAAAGGTTCTTTATGGAAACTTTTATACAAAAAGGTTCTTCTAGCATTGTAAAGCAAAGTTATTTTGAAAGGTCTGAAAAAAATAATAGCTGAAATATGTATTTTATTGTATTATTTCTTTATTAATTAAATTTGTTACTTAGTTTGTGATTTTATTTTTCTTTTAACACTGGCACCTTGTTAGGATATGAGTATGATTTTTTTTTAAAAAGGAAGCAGTCACCGCTGATGAAATTGTAAAAACTTGACTGAATATCTGTGTTGTCGAATGCCGTTGGTGTTTGAATGGGTCTAAACTGGCTTCATCCCAAAGACTCCCTTCAGGATTCACTAATGCCTCTAATGAGTTTTCTCTCTTTATTATCATGAAAGTTGCTACTGTTTTTGGCAACTATGTTTGCCTGCCATATACAGAATGATGAATGTCATTTGCCCAAATGTCCCATCGGTCAACCACAGGATGTCTCTTTATATTTATAGGTGATTTTTCAAGTAGCACTTCCAGGCATGATCTGAAAGAAAGGCATCCATCATTCTGGTGTTATAATAGCTTTACATTTTTATTGTGATTTTTTTAAATTTATTAAATTATTTGTTCTATTTATTTATATTTTTTTCTGTTAAAATATAAAACTATTTATTTCAGGCTTTTTATTTTTAGAATTCTTCATTTTATATATATATATATTTGAAGTAGATCAAAAACATTTATTAAAGCTGTCATAAAACACAAAATCTAAATTTGCTCTTATCTTAGGGAAACTTTCATAAAATGTTATTTTATTTTAGATAGTTTTAATTTTGTTATTTTGTAATTCTCTGATACACTTTTTGGTCCACTTCAAATGTTAACTGTTACTTTTTGTTTAGCAAGTCTAGACATGAAGTGCCAGAAGTGCAGATAAATTATCTTTACACTTAAGTAAATGTAATAATATCAAGCCAGACTTTTATACCTAAGTAAAAGTAAACAACATTTTTACAAAACTTAATTAAACAGTATTATAATGACATAAATTGAGGGTTCATTATTAATTTGTTTTTCATCATTTAATATATTCAGTTGAGTAACATCATTAAATTGAGCTGAAATAACCTACTTTTGCAATACTTTTAAGTTGATGAGAAAGAGTGGTCATTCCCCTGAGAAAATCACTAGTTGAAATATTTATTTTCATATTTTAGGACCCCTGGCAGGTTCCTCGTTCAGCTAAAGATGAGAGAACATCCTGAAGAGTGTCTGCTTCCGTCCTCTATCTTAAATCAACAGAAACAGACCCTCACAATCTCTCAGGCAATAGTTGACCTACATTAGACACCTTTGGGGTGTTTAGCAAAGCTTTGTTGGGTTGCTTTTCCAGTTAAGATTCAGATAAACTGCTGACTCAGGTTTTGAGATCTGGTTCTCAGAGACAGACATCTGTGATGTGCTGAACTACTCATTAACATTTTTTCATTAATTAAGATTCTGAAATCTGATGCGTGTTCAAAACATTTTGATGTTTGCACATTTGTGGTGGTTCTTCAACCGTGAGCTCTTTGGACATGTAGGCATCTAGAAACTCCATTAAAAGCAGGGTAAGTGATTTTTCAAAAATGCTTTAGAAAACTGGGCAGAGTACCGAAACAAACTTGCAGCCAATCAGCAGTACAGGGAGTGTCTATTTGTGATGTGGAAAAGAGTGCGTTCAGTGAACAGCCGAGCGGCAGAAAGATAAAAAAACAAAAGAGGAAAATGTTTGCGGAACTAAAAGGCAAGACGTAGAACCCATGTAAATATCGTTTCAGCTTTCCAGTGCTGAAGAGAACTCAAGGAACGTGTTCGGACCCCGAGATTGGTTTGGTTCTTCTCGATACGTAAGTAACACCAAGTCTGTTATGCTTTATTTCACTTAACTAATCGTTGCCTAGGTAGGCTACGTATGTGGCGGAGCTATCAAGGGCGAGACCCTTTTGGGGTAGGGGTGTGTTTGTTTTGGTGATTTATTCAATTTAAAAATATGGTCATATTTAGTATGTTATAACCTCCTCACTTCATAAAAAACCTGAGCAAATCAATGAGATGGGCCTCGCTGCAGGATACAAGGTCCAATAGACATGGTAGGGTCTAGATCTAACTCTTCCCACAACTCTTCCCCATCTCCACCCCTAAACCTTCCCTGAAATAAACATCATCTAAAGGGGAGCATACAGTATGCTGCTGTAAAACCTTTATATACCTTTCAGCATTCTTAGTGCCTCCAAAACATGCAAGCTGCCAATATTGTTTGCACTTATGCAGCCCCATGCTGGCTTTTGAACTGAACGCTGATGACACACTGGAAGGTCTCCCTCTTTAGCCCGCAGGACACAGTGTCCATGATTTCCAACAAGAATGTCACATTTGGACTTGTGTGAACATATAACACTTGTCCACTTTGACTGCTATGTTAATTATAGGGCTTTAATTATAGTTGGCATCTGCAGAAAGCACACATTGTGTTTACCATCAGTGGTTTCTGGAAGTATTCCTGAGCCCATTTAGTGATATCAATGACACAATCATGCCGAATAGTGATTCAGTGCCGTCTGAGCATTAAAGACCACAGGCATCCAACAAAGATCTTCGGCCTTGTCCCTTACACACAGGGATTTCACCAGTTTCTCTGAATCATTGGACGATGTTATGCACTGTAGATGATGAGATTTGCAAAGCCTTTTCAGTTTTCCACTAAGAAACATTGTTTTTAAAGCATTACACAATCCTTTTACGCACTCTTTCACAGACTGGAGAGTCTCAGCCCATCTTTACTTCTGAGAGACTCTGCCTCTCTTTTATAGCTATCCACTCTACAGACCTGATTTCAGTTAACTTAATTAGTTGCTAGATGTTCTCCCAGCTGATTTTGTCAAATTTTTCAGGCATTTGTTACCCCCGTGCCAACTTTTTTGAGACCTGTAGCAGACATCAAATTTAAAATGTTTACTGGATAAAAGTGTAAGAATTCTAAATGAAACGTGTTGTGTTATCTATGTTCTGTTTTGAATAAAATATTGAAAGTTTTCATTTTATTAAAATTGAAAAAACATCCCAACATTTCCAGAATTCAGGTAATTTAGTCATTTACTGTAGTCAAAAAGGACGAATGCAAAAAAAATTAGGGAAGGTTTTAATACAACTTTTGTATGATTAAAAAGAAAAAAGTCTAAATCTATTAGCGTTAATAAAAGCAGCCCCGGGACACAAGCGTACCTTTAGCTGAGGAAAGGCCACTGAGGTTGTTGCGGTGATGAACGGCAGGCAGCATTGTGCTCGCCGCCAGCGATATGTCAGGCGTTGAGTGATGATTATGTCACAAGTGCAACGTCCATCAACAGCAAGAAGCCAAAGCCGACAGATAGAAGACGGATCATAACGGCCCGTAACTGAGTTACCATGTTAATGAAACGCTTTGAGCGCTCCGGCAAAATTAGACTCTTGACCTTGATGTGTATCTTTCAAAGAAGAACAAATCCAAAAGTAACTAAATCAAAACCAACTTTGCTGTCAAATCACATGGCTGGAATGATCAAATGGGCCTCTAATGGCCCACCAAAGTACGTCGTCATACCTTAATGTCACTGTAAAATCAGTTTGAGAAGCAAAGTGTAGTTGACATATATCGCCTGGATTCACTCCTATAAGCATTTTAAATGTTTTGCATTAGCCATGGCATAGATCCCTCCTGCAGTAGAAGTGATGCATTATGGGAACTCGGCCATTCCCCTCACCTGCCCCCTCATTCGGCCTGCAAATTCAATTTCCTTTGGATCATTTCCAATTTATCCAGTGCCGAGATATACACCAATCTTAGCCTGCCAATGCATCTTTTCAAGGACGCACACACACACACACACATGCCAACAAACAAACCTCTAGCCTCCATAAATGGGGGTTTGGCTACTGAAATTTAATTTAGTCAACTTTAAGAATAACATTAACATATAGATGGCCTCAAAGCTAACAGATGTGAACTAAAAGCCATAAGAGAGTTAACTGGGGCCAACAACTGTAAGCACACGCTCTCAGACGGCTCTTGTCTTTTAGTTTGTTGTTCTGTAACTTGTATTTTAAGGCGTCTGAGAGCTCTTCAGTGTCTTTGACAGCGCTGGATGATGGTAATCCCCGGGGCAGGTGCCACGGCAGAGGCGAAATTGCCATCCATGCTGCCATACGGCTCACACTCATCTCAAAGAATCAATCATGAGCAAATCCCCTGTAACAGCAAATGCTTCTCTGGCTGGTTTCACTGATGAATGTCGCAGTGCTTTTTCTAGACGAGCATCTTTGTCAGACTGGAACATGCAATATGTCTGCCTGGCAGGTCTTTGGCTAAACATACAGTAAAACTGTTCTTCAGGTATATGCAGATAGATGAGGGCCAAGTAACATCTATTTTTAAAGCAGAGATGCTCAAAGGAGCTGCTGGCCAAAGTTGGTCCATGATAAACTTTGATTTGTCAATTTGGACACTTTCTGCTCTCGTTAGTGACTCTTTGCATACTCTATATACAGATGAAGTAAATTAAATGCAATATTTGTACAATACACAGACATTTCAAATGAGCAACAGAATCACTTTTTACATACTGCTATATAGAGCTCCATCTGTTCAACTATAAAGTTTAATATAATTATATTCTGTTTAAATAATAATAAAGTGGGGGTATATATGCTTTTATATATGGTATATATGTGTTTTATGATAAACGTGACATTGCAATACTGTAAAAATATATTTTAATATTCTTAACACAGATTTGTGGCCATTATTGGAATAAAAAAGGTTGAAATAAAACACATGATTGGTGTCATGCAGTGAATCTGGCCAATCGTGAAACAGTGGTGTAATTTTTTGTTACTCCTTTATCAACAATACTGTCCAAAAATATAGACTTATCCCAGTCCCTGCCCAAAATTATTTCCTAAAATCATTGGAAAGTGATAGCTGATGTACAAGGGTGTATAAGCACCTAACCCTGATCATAAGCCTAAAACAGATATTTCCTGAAAAATTATCATATATGATTGAATTGTTGTTCCAGAATCAGCAAGAATGTTGATCCAGGAACATCTTGTACTTCACACTCACCCACCTAGATTCGACATACCTATCGCGGTCTATAGAAATAGTTGCTAATGAGGCATATACCGCTCTGAATACGAGCTTGACTCCCATTGCACGTTCATACAGACAGTATTTTAAACACAACTGTGAGCTGCTACGGCATTTCGAGACTCACTCTTGTACCAAATACAGCACTGACAACTGGATTCTGTTACTGTGTGAACGTAGCCTATGTTTGTTTTTGCGCTTGCCGTTAAAATCGACATGTAGCCCTATTGCACGTCTACATACCTAACATCGTCATAGTTTTCAAAGATTTCTCTATTGGGTGTTTACATGGAAATGATAACGGTGGCATTTTCAGTTCCCAAAACGCCACTGTTGTGTAAACGAACAGGCAAAACACCTCGAAATTTTCTCTGATAGTTTAAAACATTGTAAAGTGAATATAAAGGAAACATTTTGTTTCATCATTTTGCAAGTATTATTGATAGTTGAATGCAACACCACACTTTTATAAGAACGACCCCTGGTGGGAAAAAGGAAGCTTTGCTCCACTGACCGCTGGTGATCAAAAGGTGAAATTCAGTAAACACTTTATTGATGATATATATTTTGTACATGGAAGCAGATGAAGCTAGAATATAAATACAACATGCAAAGTCTTACCTTAAATGGTTTTCCATAGAAACTGTTATAAGGAAAACACTGGAAAACACTCAAGCGAAGTGCGTTCATATTCCAGCCTCGTCTACTTTCCCATGTAAACTACGCATCATTAATACAGAGATTGCTGAATTTGATATTTTAAAATAACAGTTTTAAAATATATTAAGGCTATCTAAATATTTGCAGTTATGAACTAGATGAAAAGTTCATGCGCTTGTGTTGCGGTTCTATGGATGTTTTGCCCTCTAGCTCTTCGAACCCGTCACATGACTGAAAATTATGAAAGGGAACATTACTTCTCATTGTTCAAGTATTTTTCTTTTGAGTCAGACCTTTGAACTCACAAAACTAGTTTTATTTGAATTATATGAAGTACTATTATGCATTCTGCATGGGCCTAAATGCATGAAAAATGCTTGCATTAAAAT
The DNA here is from genome assembly GCA_032353835.1 of Enteromius viviparus. Classification (NCBI taxonomy): domain Eukaryota; kingdom Metazoa; phylum Chordata; class Actinopteri; order Cypriniformes; family Cyprinidae; genus Enteromius; species Enteromius viviparus. The sequence continues at coordinate 6,922 of JAUCNO010000831.1, read as the reverse complement.
TTCCCATTTTTTGTGTTTTCCACAGAAGAAAAATCCAGTTTTGGAAAATCACGAGGGTCAGTAGGTGACAGAATTTTCCATTTTTGGTGCAGAATTCCATTAGAGCCTAAACGTTTGCAATCATTTGCCAACGTTATACAGCGCCATTGTTTGTAATCTCTGACACCTATTTGAGTTCTGGCTGTGTTGGCGTTAATACGTGCCATGAGCTCGCGCATATGTCACCGGAGCTGCCAAGTTCACATTTGACACGGCTCCATCAAACAGTGTTACCAAACAATTTCCCGGAAAGTTGAGCACAGCGTGGCCGTGTCGGTGCTGGCGGCGTGCTTTCGGCAGATACACAGACAAACTGTCTGACTGCGTTAGCTCACCCTGATCAATGAGATTGAGTCTGTGCTAAACATTTTCTAAAAATGACACAAACATGTCACAAATGATCAACACAAAGACTGGCATGAGAGGGATAGAGGGTTTATTATGGAAATAAAGATTATGCATTAACAGCAGCGTTATTTTCGTATTTAAATCTTAAGGTTTATTTTTACTTCAAGATTTTAACTGTTCTGTTTATCTGTTCACTGTAATAAAAGAGTATTACATAATTTAGTATTTCTGAGCCCCCAGTGAACTATAAATAATATATAAAATCATTTGATGTTTTGTTATTCCTGCTATATTGTATTTTTGGAAAGCATTTTCCTTACTTCTGTTGTTGCAGTTTCTGTGATTGATTTGACTTCTTGTAAGAAGTTACATCACAGATGTGATTTTATTGTGAGCTGACTGTGATCACACCTTTCTATTGAGCTCACTAAAAACTGAAGAACCTCTGCCAAACCAATCAGGAGATTTGGTCCTCTGCCTAGCGGCTTCGCCAAAAAGATCTAGACTACTGATTAGCAATGGGAAAATTTACAGGCATCGACCAAATTAATATAAACTCATTAAGTATTTCATCACCATGAGATACCAATTTTGTGGGGGTCACAAAAGCATGTCATGGTCAGCTTGTAGAATGGCAATGCATTGAAAACTCTCTAAGAGTAACATATAATATGCAGGGCATAAATTATTTTTAAACACCCAAGCAACAAGTTTTTCTCGCTTGATACTGAATGCGTTCTCCTTATGGACATATTTTACTCATAATACAGTTTGACAACATTTTTATCATCCCTGGCTTTGATCATTTACGCTGCTCCAAGACCATCTAAACAAGGACAAGAATTCGAGAAATGAATTCACCCATCTATCAGATTCTTCCTCAAGTTTAGATCGATGGACATTGGCAGCCAAAAGAACAGTAGATCAATGATGGAGAGCGCTTATCAGTTTTTTCCATTGTGGTTCCATCACAGCAGCATTTTCAGCTGCTAGGGTTTGTTTTCAATGTTTCAAGTGAGCTTTGGTTTCCTGATGTTTTACTAAAGCTTTGCTCTGATGCTGTAAAACAGGTTTTAAATTAATAAAGCGCAACAGAAATTGCCCAAGGTGTAGAGAATATTTCAGGCTGTTCAACCGAAGTGAGCGCTCAATAAGAAAAACTCAACAGATCGAGGCAGTTTGTTGTTCATCAAATCTTTGTTGCATTTATATGTATTAATATTTAAAAGTTTATACTGTAGGTTGTTGCTGGAAGTTGGCAGTACATTACTATCTAACAGGGAAAGCGTTCTGGCAAGGTTCTCTTGAAGTTAAAAACAAACATAATTGCAGTAATGGTGGAATATTCAGTCGAAGGTCTCTGTTACTCATTATTTAGTACAGAAACATTATTTATACATCATTTATGGAACTTAACTGTTAGCTTGAAATGTTTCAGTAGGACATCATCCGGAACATTCAGAGAACATTCAAAAGTATCATTCCCGTGTTTGCAAAATGATTAAATGGAACGTTCCCTTAATATTCCATAACTCAAAGTTTTTAAAACATGAAATAGTCAGAGAACATTCAGAAATAATGCTTTAGTAACTTTGATGAGAATACTAGTAAAACATGTTAGGAACAGTTGCTAGGGTGTTCTGTGATTGTTTTCTCTCAGTCTGTGGAGACCAACATAACTATTCATATTTGGTTTTGTTAGGCAATCTGTGTTGTGTATTTGTTTCAGAAATTAAAAAAAAAGTCTGTGGGATATTTTCCTGTTTTATTTTCTGTGGGTTAAAATAAATCCACATGACAGCTCACTTTTTATGTTTTTTGATTAAATAACTATTGTTTTTTTGTACTAAACAGTTGGGTTTTATGTTACAGCTGATAACAAAATCTGTTAAGCACACTCTCAGAAATAAAATATTAACTATTAATTTTAATAAATAACTTAACTTACTTAGATATTTCCCAGTCCCTGTATTTAGACCTCCTGTTAACCTTTTGATATTTGTTTCTGTCAGGTTTTACAATATTTTACATGTAAAATTACACTTACTTTTAACAGTGTACTGCAAATGTAAGTTTAAAACCCAGAAAACCTCAAATGTTACTGCCAGTGTTTTACTGACAACCACAGCATACAATTTTAAAAAATTTTTTTACCATAAATTTCACAGGATACATTTATTTTATTACAACTTTGTTATGCAATATAGGTAAGGAATTTGGGAAACTATCTGTAAAACAAACAATCTGTAAAAAATAAACAAGAACACCTTCTAATGTACAGAATTTTTTGTCAACTGTAATAAATCGGTAACACTTTACACTATGAATAAGTTAAGCATTGATAAGCATGTATTTCATTCTTGATAAACCATTGTTCCAAAGTGCATCTATAAATACATTGTTCTTGAGCATATATATATATAATGTTTAATAATTTTATTTTCATACTTTATTAATGATTAGTTTATCATTTTTTAAATTATGTTATTTACAAACCAGTTATTTAGAAGTTGTCAGTGTTTAATGACATCATTTAGAAAGTCTAAGTAAATGAATAATAAATTATTTAAATTTACATTAATAAATATTATTATTTAGACACATGATAATAGTTGTTCAGTGTGTTAATAAATGCTTTCTGTTGTAACCCATGATTTAGTCAGGTAGTTATGAAGCATTTATTAGTTGCCAGACGTCTGTTTTTGCGAGCTCATCTAAAGTGAGGACTATTTATAGCTTGTAAAGCATTTATAAGGAAGATGTAAAAGCTAAATAATGTTCTAAACAGAAAAGTTAACCAAACAGAACACAGACTTTTTAATCTAAAGAAGTGACGTTTAAATTTTAGGTTAAGCAAAGTCTGAAGCAAACATAGCATTCTCAAAACTTTGAAAATGTCTTTCTGTAAGCAAAGTTGATATGTGAAATTAGGAAGTGCCCAAAAATGCTTTTATTTTGTGAACAAAATACACTGAGATGTCGGCTCGCAAGTTCGATTAACATCATTAAAGCCTGTATGGATGTACAGCAGCGGTTATCAGAGATTTAACGTTGAACGCTTTGACTCTCTGTCTGAACAGATCCAAGAGCAGTGTAGCAGGACGGGACTGCCGCAGTTTTCCAGGCATCTCGCCCGAGACATAAACGAAGGTAAAAAATCATCCTGCCAAAAAATGTGACTGTGATTTATAAGATATTGGGTTGTTCTTTCAGAAACGTCTCTCTTATGATGAGATGTATCTCTAATCCACTTTACATTACTGCATTCATGATACAGAGTAATTACTTTAGTGTGTAATTTAGACTGATTGCCATATTGATTAAGTCATTTAAAATGATTACACAAGCAATTTAAAATAATCACTTTGGTGAATGCTGTTGTAAATAATTCTAACATTTTTGATGTGTAACAAGGATATTGTAATCTGAGGCGTTCCCAAAAGATAAATAATAAAATATCCCAAGAGACATCCTGTATATTATTCATATATTGCATATGAAACAGCAACTGCTAATTACTGCATGTTTCATTAAGCTAAATATTACACAGTGGCAAAATGTTAGATATTGGAGTTAATAAAAATGCCACGAGGGCTTTTTTTAAAAGGAGGGATTTTCTTTTCCTGTTTGGTCATTGTTTGCTCTTCTTCTTCCTGTTTTGCTTATATGTGTGTGTTTTTTTAATTAAATAAAAAAATATATATATTGATGAAATGCAGTAGAAATATTTACCCTGTCCCGTATTTGATGTACTTTTAAAACAGATGCGAGAAACGCTGTAATGACTCACAGTATTCCCCCAGTGTCTGCCCAGCTCCCACAGAGCTCTTTCATTCTCTTGCAGGATCAGGAGGTTCATTCCTCTGAGGTTTGTGTGAAATCTCTAGATCCGCGGGATTCAGCTCTTTGACTCCTGCAGTTTTTGGACTGGTAATGGCGGGTGGTCTAACAAGACCATGAGAAAGTGTAAGGTCAGAGTTCACTTGGAGTGCTTGGATATGACCTGACCTGACTCCAGTGGACCGTTATAACAAGAAGAGCATTTCACAGGTATGTTCACGGCATTACTTTGCCAAAACAGACCTACTTTTTTTTTTGTAGAACTTGATGCTGCTCTCATGTCAGTCAAACTTGGCACCCTATAAAGACTACTGTATTATATTTGATATGCAGGTTTCTAAATGATCAACAGGATTAAAACTTTGCTGCTGCACACAATCTACCATATAGTTTAGACTTTTTTTAAGCAAGTAAAAAATTTTTTATTGTACAACCATCCACCTTTAGCTTGGTCTATTTGCTGTTTGTATGAAGTAAACATGAGTATAACTTATTGGACACTTACTGGACAGAAGCAATTTAGTTATAGTTGACAAAGAAAGTAGTCTCACTGTCACAATGACACACAGCGCATCCAGCAATAGCTCCGCCTTCTTTCTTTGTGCAAACACTTAGCTGGTGTAATGAAAGCACGCCCATTAAAGCGAGTCATGTTTTGGGGCCGTGTGTACAAGTTATAATTTTTATCCAGATACCCTTTATCTTCACTGTATAGAAAAGAAAAGCCCGGACATTCTTCTAACCATCGTTACTTGTGTAGAAAAATTTACACATTTGAAAAAACATGAGGGAGAGTACATGACAGATTATTAATGAGTGGCTTTGCTTCAGTGTAACAGCAGGAGCTCTTGTGGAGAACATCACTGGCTGTTTCTAATGTCTCAGAAAAACACTATGGGCTAATGATGCATTTTCTGTCACGGTCAAACCTGCTCTCCACTGTTAATGTCCACTGGAGCTTTTCCAGAAGCGTTTTTACCTGCTACTCCCTTCTACACTGACAAATGGACCCTCGCCTCACGAGTGGCTTTTAACACGGATCAATTCTTGCTTTCCACTTCCATTATTGTTGCGTTTTAAGCCTGCAGAGGATGAATCTGTGCCCAAAGATAGAGACAATCATCTGCTCTGCATGTCCCACATCTATATAATCTTTAGTTTATACGTAATCTATAGTTTCCAAAAACAGACACGTTTGCACATAACTTCATCACTAAGGCAAGTCGTCTTTACTCATCCCCTTAGATTGTACAATCAAGTAATATCTCAAGGTCTTCACCTGCTAAGAGTCACACAGGTTTTTTTTTTGCATTTTAAATCAGCCAAAAAAAGCACACATACTGTAAAATAACATGCGTGACATGCTAAATAATATTTTCTCATTGGTTACAATTAAATGAATGGAGCTGATCTTTCCCCCAAGGCTGCATTTATTTGAGCAACAAACAGTAAAAACAGTCCAACTGTGAAACATTATTACAATTTAAAATGCTTTTATGTGAATATATTTTAAAATGTATTTTATTCCAGTGATCAAAGCATTATTACTCCAGTCTTCAGTGTCACGTGATCCGTCTACTCTGCTGATTTTCTGCTCAAGAAACATTTCTGATTATCATTAATGTTGAAAACAGCTGCTCTGCTTCATATTTGTTGTGGAAACAGTGATATTTTATTTGAAATAGAAATGTTTTGCAGAATGCCTTTACAGTCCCTTTTGATAAGCGCAACATCAAAAAGCACCAACACTTTCAAATATTACATTGATTTTTGTTTTGAATGTCGTTTGTCCCATTTCTCTATATGAGTGACTTGTTATGAATAACATTAATCATGAACAGTAGCTTAGTCCGGGGGGTATCTTCTGGAATCTTGAAGCCCTAACCTTGTCTGCAGTGCATCTTTCATTGGGGAATCACTGTTATGTGACATTGCTAGAATTGAGCAGCACTGCATGTTTTATTCATACCGATTTCTCGCTGTTCTGCTCAATCAAAATCTCTGATCATTTGTGAAATGAAATGTGACATCAGCAGCGGCAGAAATAGATCCTCACCTGTCTCAATCGTTAATTGTCTCCGTGGTGATTGTGAACTCCTGTTACCAAGAAATGCCTTGTTTTTTTACTTCTATCCTGCAGCTCACATTCTCTCTGCCTGCTGTTTCTTGAACTTTCTTTGAGGTCTCTTGACCAAAGATTTCTGTTTTGCTGTGCCTGTTTTTCTCTCTTTCTTTTTTTCATTTTTTTTACCTTGTTTATGTAGGCTGACACACCAAAACTTTCTTTCAACTGGACAGCAAGTTTCAAGAATTTCTCATTTCATTTTTTTTTTTCAGTATAAAATCTAATTCTAATACACATTTGTAATAAACTTTTTTTTCTCCCATTTCCAAATTTTTGTACTCATCTCCAATATATATATACACTACCGTTCAAAAAATGTGGGGTCAGTAAGATATTTAATGGTTTTTAAAGATGTTTCTTCTGCTCATTAAGGCTGCATTTATTAGGTTAAAAATATAGAAAAACCTGCAATATTGTGAAATATTATTTCAATTAAAAACATTCTGTGTGAATATATTTTAAAATGTAATTTATTCCTGTGATACAAAGCTTTATTACTCCAGTCTTCAGTGTCACTTTCAGAAATCATTCTAATATGCTGATGTTTTATTATCAGTGTTGGAAACAGTT
>JAUCNO010000830.1:79198-98054 GCA_032353835.1 Enteromius viviparus | reverse complement strand
TAGATGGCTAATGTGTGTGCCATTGATATGTTCAGTGTTCATGTAAACTGTTTAATAAACGCTTCTGGCACTTTTTTGAGTCTCTTCATTAGTTTAGTTTTTCCTGTAAATGATTTAATAAATACCGTACCGTGCCATTCATACCGAGGTATTACCGTACCGTGAAGTTTTGATACCGTTACATCCCTAATATTGATAAATAAACATTAATGATATAAAGCAATAGGAGAACTATACCTTTACAAACATACTTCTATAGGTATGACTAGTAGTACACTTAAAAATGTGTCTTACAGGTTCAGTGTAGCTATATCAAATCACTCAAACTATTTTCTTCTCTTACATTTCCTTTAGATGCTTTCAAAATGGTTTTTAGTCAACTGATTTCTGACACACTTTCTTTGTATATTTAGACTCCAGATTCTGAAGGACCATTTTACATACTCGCTTTACGTCAACGTATGTCGCTCTCTGTTCGAGAAGGACAAACTACTCTTCTCCTTTTGCCTCAATGTCAACCTGCTTAAACACAACAAGCTCGTGAGTAACTGCCTCCGCTCGCACACAGCTGTGATTTATTGAATCAGTAAGCTAAGGCAAGACAGTACTTAATCTGATAAATAATAGTAAGAATGAAGAGGTTACTCTCACACAAGGCCTCTTAAGGTTAACGACTTGCATACATCAGTCTGACAATGTTTATATCTTCCCTGTTTTAAATGATCCTGCTACATTCGGCCATATAAACACGAATTTTACCAGTTTAATCGAAGTTTAAGTGATTTATAATGTGTTCTTCACACTGGCTTTTCATGCCTGAGCTGCTACACAAGTTGCAAGTGTCTGTCATCTATTTATTGTGCTGTCAGTAGTTTTGTCAGCTCCTGAATCAAGTGGTGTGGGGGTGATACACCAGTACATTTATTTTCATAGACTGCGGCTTGCTTTTCTGGCGGCAACTTTAAAACTCATTCACTGTTACGCTGTTCTTTTGAGTTGGATATTTAATCAAGCACAGCTGCTGAAAAACAAAGCGTGTCAAAACTAAGTGAAGGAGAATTTTCATTGCAGATATAACTGAATGACATTATTCATGAACACATTTCCACCTTCTGTTCTTTTCTCTTTCAGGTGGATGTGAAAGAATGGCGTTTTCTCCTGACAGGTGGTGTGGGTCTAGATAACCCTCATTCGAACCCCTGCACCTGGTTGCCTAAGACATCCTGGGACGAGATCTGCCGATTGGATGAGATGGAGCACTTTAAAGGCCTGCGGAAAGACCTGGCTCGACTCCGGGAGGGCTGGAAAGAGGTTTACGATAGCAAGGTGCCATTGAGATTAAGCACACACTATTTCTTTCCTGTTCAGCGGTGTGAAATGGACAGGAGAAGTATGAAAGGAACACCAGATTTTTCACTTTATGGTCTGTGTGTGTTCTGCAGGACCCACACCACGCTGCTTTCCCTTTAGAGTGGCAAGAGAAACTAGGACAGTTCCAGAGGATGCTGGTATTAAGATGCTTACGGCCAGACAAGGTAAGAATCTTTGTACCGAGTTTACTATTATACCTTAGATTGGATCAGGAAATAAAACAGTCTGAAATTCTGTCTAAAATTGAATTATTAAGCAATTATACATCAGAAAGATTCAGTAAGAAATAGGTCAGTAAGATTTTCTTTTTCTGAAGGAAATTCATACATTTGTTCTGCAAAGATGCATTAGTTTGATCAAACATGAAAGTAAAGACATAATGTCCCAAAAAGATTTCAACAAAAAATTATTGATAACGAATGATTACAAAAATGTTCTGAGCTTTTGAACTTTCTATTAAAGAACCCTGAAAAATGCAATGTAATAATAAGATATACATTATAGATTATAGAATAAGCATATTACAATTATTATCATGTTATCATGTGATACTGAAGCTTGGAGTAAAGGTTGCTGACAATTCTGCTTTGTCATCACAGAAAACAGTATTGCAATAATATGTCACTATATATATATATATATATATATATATATATATAAATATATATTACTATTGTGTTTGTTAGATGTACAGTAATACAGTGTAGTACAAATGTAAGAATTTGTGTAAGAATATTGTGTAGAATTCACATTTGTGCTTAGACCTTGTCTTTACCCATCTCAGATTATTCCCATGATTCAAGAGTTTGTGTCAGACAATTTGGGGCAGCAGTTTATTGAGGTGCCACCCTTCAATTTGGCCACGGCTTTTGCCGACAGTCACTGTTGTGCCCCACTCATCTTTATCCTGTCTCCGGGTTCAGATCCCATGGCTGCACTGCTCAAGTTTGGTGAGGAACAGGTATGGACACGTTATATCACTATAGTTTGGTCTGAATCATTCTGTAATAATACTAAGGTACATTTTTTTTGCATCTATAATTTTTAAGGGCTTTCTTTTTTTTTTTTGGTTTATGTATTATGTCTTGTTTGATGGGTGATGCACGCCATGTTTGCCTTGTTGTTCAGGGTTTCACAGGCAACAGACTGACCTCGCTTTCTCTGGGGCAAGGTCAGGGCCCCATCGCCATGAGCATGATTGAGACTGGAGTCAAGGAGGGAACCTGGGTGGTTTTACAGAACTGCCACCTGGCCACCTCTTGGATGTCCACCCTTGAGCGTGTTTGTGAGGTAGCAAACAAAGATTAGATGATCTAAACATTATGGGATGTTAGCTGTTCATATTGTTCATAATGTTCAGCATTGAACAAGGTCCACCAGAGGAAATACTCTGAAGCAACACTTTGACTATTTGCAGGAGCTAAATCCAGATACAACTCACCCAGATTTCCGCTTGTGGCTGACCAGTTACCCCTCTCCCAACTTTCCCGTGGCTGTACTGCAAAACGGAGTCAAAATGACCAATGAGGCTCCCAAGGGGCTGCGCTCCAACATCATCCGTTCTTTCTTCATGGACCCCATATCAGACCCTGAGTTCTTTGACAGTAGCTCAAAGCCTGTAGGTCTTTCACAGATGGTTTTTAAAGTGCTCTCAGTATGGTGCATATCCTTTGATGGTCTTATTGTTTATATTCGAACTCCGTTGTGTGTAAGAAAAGTGCCGACTGTTTGTGTGTTTTCAGGCTGTTTTTAAGAAGCTGCTGTTCAGCCTGTGCTTCTTCCATGCCTTGACCCAGGAGAGGAGAAAATTTGGTCCTCTAGGCTGGAACATCCCCTACGAGTTTAATGAGACAGACCTGCGGATCTCAGTCCAGCAGTTACAAATGTTCTTGGACCAGTATGAGGTGAGATAACACGTGTACCTGTCTCGTCTTTGTATTCACTCACCAAAAACAAATTTGCTTTCACTGTTCTTGAAACACACACACACACCCTCTTCACTTCACCCTCTTCCTTTTCATGCTTTCCAGCGCACCCATTAAAACCACTTCTAAAAAAAGAGCGTTCTTGACATTTTCCCAACTTCAGAGAAGCACTTCTTATACTTCCCTTCTTCCTTTCAAAACAAGCAGACTGCACAAACTGATCAAGAGCCTCCCTGAATGCTCTGACATTTCTTCAGTGCTACAGAGTGCCACCCACTGCATTAGCAAGGGAAATTTCAACAAGAAATGTCACAATCCTGCAACTCTTCTGTCCATCTTTTCATATCCCACCTGAAGATCACTATTTCGAACCCACCAGCCTGACATGCACCTCAACTTAAAAAAAAGAGCCTTTGTTGAGTAGCCATGCTATTAAGACACATGAAAAGGTTTTGTTTTTTCTAAACAACAGAGTGGAAAAGTTGGGGCACAGCTCTCACCTGAGATGACTTTGTTAGAGTCATGGTCGAAATGATGTAGCCACACTGTTCAAAATGAAACTAAATGGCACTCGTATTAAAAAAGGTCGTAATCATAAGGACTCATGATGTTTTTCGAGATAATTTAGCCTCATCTCAGTCTATAGTCTGACCATCCCTAGACAGTTTTATCCACCATGTTATGCATAGTTCATATTATAAACTGTAGTATTGATTTTATGGTAATTTATCTTTGTTTTTTTCTTACTAGGAGATCCCTTTTGATGCTCTTCGCTACATGACAGGAGAGTGTAACTACGGAGGTCGTGTCACAGATGACTGGGATCGCAGGACCTTGCGCACAATCCTTTCCATCTTCTACACCCCCGAGATCATTGACGACACTGATTATAAGTTTGACCCTAGTGGCCTGTATTACTCACCACCAGAAGGAGATGTAAGTGTGTCACATGATTCTTCAGGAATCATTCTAATATGCTTATTTGGTGCGCAAGAAATATTTCTTAGAAGATCATTGTTGAAAACGGTTGCATCAAGTCAAAGATTATTTCAAGAAAAAATACAATAGATATAGTACAAAAGGTCCTATGAAAATGACACAAAAAGACAAGAAAATGAAAGAATATCAATATATTTTTCAGTTTTTTTTGAATCAGCAGATGGATACAGTGGAGTTGATTAAGTTATCAATCTTTAAAGAACACATTTTATAGCTTAAAAAGTTTGTCCAGTTCTAGAGGGGTTGTGTCAACATTTTCACAGCTGACATTAAAGCTAGGTTCAATATTTCTGTCAAAAAAAATTCAAAAAGATTCTCTACAGATACAACACCAGAAACCAAACTGAACTAAGACTTCATTTTTTTTCCTTCAAAGGAAGACCATATGCACCTCTGCAAGCCGAGGTTTCTAATTCAAAACAAAGCCTAAGAGAAAGCAATTATAAGAGAAAACAACAGTTCTAGTTTTTGTACAAACTCAGTCAAGGTGTTTGTGAGCTCGTGGGTCAGAATCCCTCCTACCTTATACGGCTGTGTTCAAAATGCCTACAGATATAATTGACTTTGGTAAACAAAAAAAAACATGCATCTTTCAGAGAGAGCCTTTTTACAAAAGTTCTGAAATGGAATTATGAGCTACAGTATAAGTTCAATAACTAAACACAGCGGGTTGCTGCCAGTGTTGATGTCTGATTTATTTGCGAGCACATGTAGAATCTAATCCCAATTTTATTTGGCATTTTCTCTCCAAATCTTTTATTCATGAATGTCATTTGCATAGCCATTATTATAAATGTCAGCAATCTCAAGGGTAGCCTGTTTTAAGTGCATGCCATTATTTACCATCGCCATCCTGGATTTAGTATTGCATTATGAAGCTGATTGTTTCCTTTTCAGTATAACAGCTACATTGAGTACACCAAGACACTTCCTCTAAATCCCTCACCTGAAATCTTTGGTATGAATGCCAATGCTGATATTACTAAGGATCAAGTGGAAACGCAGCTGCTGTTTGACAGCATTCTTCTCACTCAGGTGCATAAACACATTTCGATCAGTGCAATGTAGCTAGTTTAAAGTAGCTCTTTAAGTACTATAATGACTTGTTTGTCGTTTGTAGCTGTTTGAGTAAATTTTTCTTTGCCCTATTTCTCCCTCACAGTCCCGTTCTTCAGGTGGCAGTGCTGGATCTTCAGATGACATGGTGTACGAGGTGGCTGCAGACATTCTCAATAAACTTCCTCAAGATTTCGATACAGATGCTGCCATGCGCAAGTACCCCACCAGCTACAGCCAAAGCATGAACACAGTGCTGGTGCAAGAGATGGGACGCTTCAACAAACTCCTCCAGACTATCAGGGATTCATGTGTCAACATCCAGAAGGCCATCAAGGTCAGAACATCAGCAAAACCACTGTGAATGTTAAATTATGTTTCTAGGTCTTCGCTCTTTCTGGTATGAGCACAAATTGTGATTCTAAAAGGCATGATGGTTTTGATCCAAATTTGCACAAGCTTTGAATTATGCTACTATTTCCACACAAAACTTTATGTAGAAGCAATGCAAACTAAGATAAGTTTTTTTTTTTTTATTCACTCCCTGCTAAAAAATACGACAAAAATTCACTGGGCCCCAGGGCATGTCCTAATGCTGTGCGCTCCAGCTGAGCCTCCTTGTCCTTTAGTTTGACTGACAGCTCTGATCCCAGTTACCATTACCGCCCCGCAGGGTGAGATGGATGCATATGCTGAGATCTGATCACAACCCTGGCTTTCATTTACACATTGTGAACCTTTATCCTATAATCTAACCCTAAAATAATCCCTTTATCTTTCCCGACTATAGCTTGATTTCTGCTCTGAGAAACCTTTCTCCTTTACCCTTTCATTATCATTCACGATCATACATCTCTATATCACCCCAAATACAAAAAAACAGCATTTGAAAAAGCATATAGAAAAGGACAACATAACTTTTCCCTAGAGGGAAAAATGGCAAAATACTCTAAATATTGAGTAAACAGATGTCATGTTTTTGCAAATATGCTCAGATTTTTAAAACCAAGATGATTTTGAGTGGTACTGTATTTCTATTCAATATATAAATAATAAAAAAGAAGAACATAAATGTTAAATAATCAAGGTAAAAGCACCAATGAATGAATGCATGCATGTCTTGGCATAGGGTCTGGTGGTCATGTCTGCCGAACTTGAGGAAGTTGTCAGCAGCATTCTGAAGGGTCGCATCCCTGCAATGTGGATGAAGAAGTCATATCCTAGCCTTAAACCACTGGGAAGCTACATCAATGATTTCCTTGAAAGGCTCCAGTTTTTACAGGTAAACTCTGTAGTCATCAAGTATGTAGTAGTATAAATTTTTTTGTATTCCACCATAATTTGTGCCCTAGTTTGTCATGTAGAGGTAGGTTTAGGGGTAGGGATTGAAATAAGTCTAAAAGTTTGGACCTTCATTTTGACCCAGAATCAACAAAAGATGTTTTTGGATCATGTCTTAATTGGCAAAATAATGGCGACTATTGTACCCATATTGGTAGATTCCACTCCAAGGACATAGACGCATCTGCCATCTAAATAATAGGGAATATACCTATGCATATCTATGGCTGTACATGCATGAATATTCTTGTGACATGCATTTTATTTCAAATAATTGCTATATGCTAATATGCTAATACATTTTTGGATTCCACAAACACAGTCTTGTAATTATGTTACCACAAAACATTATAATAATTGATAGCGACTAATTAGAAGTCTTCTAAACGATTGTTATCCAGTAAGTTGTTGGGAGACTAAAATGCACATTCACTTGAAGCAGAAAGCGTTCTAGTGTATTGTGAGCCACGGGAAAATCACATGAAGTGCAGCTGACGTGCTGTCTCATTCAGTGAGCTCAGATTACAACACGGCTTCAGCAAAGGACTGAACTGTAAATGTATTATACAAGTGCCCTTTCTTTCAACATTCTAAAGGCTTCTTTTTGGCCTCCAAGTTATGCCTTTATTGTTATGCCCTATTTTTCTTGATTTTGGTCTTTAATAGAATCGTCTGTGTCATCAAACAGGGTTGGTATGTGGATGGCACGCCTGCAGTGTTCTGGATGTCCGGGTTCTTTTTCACTCAGGCCTTCCTCACTGGAAGCCAGCAGAATTACGCCCGAAAATACACCATCCCCATTGACCTGCTCAGCTTCGACTTTGAAGTCATGGAGGACAAGGAACACAAAACTCCCCCGGAGGATGGTGAGAAAGACAAAGAGGGAGTACTGACAAGCATGAAATGTAAAATATATGAGAGGGAATGGGTAACAAGTGACAAAAGGGAAGAGAGACAACCATTTTCATTAACCCCTCGCCGTGGCTGAGTGCCATCAATCAGAGTCAACATTACAGTGCTCTGACATCAGACCCCTGCTGCTCTTTCATCAGTACATGATGAGCATCTCTCCAGAGGAAGCCCATCTCTCTGAGGCCATCACACGCTGCATGAGGCTGTTTATAAGTGTCTTTGACTTTAACAGATACTTTGTTGTGTCTGCTTTATGTTTTATAGTTCCGTGTATAAAACGGGACGGGTCTTTAGTTAGAAGGCATTTGTGTGCAGGGGTGTAAAGTACTTCATTATTCAAGTATTATTTTAATGATTTTTTGCTCTTAAATTTTTAATGCAAAAATGATTCTTTAAGTAGATTTTTTGCAGCTCCTCATGTCTTAAATATTTGAGCTTACAAGCCAATCAAACTATGCTTCCAGCTAAACTTTAACCAGTGATATCCATTTAAGCCTGTGTCCTTGTGAAGAGACATCACATTAGTCACCACAACACACTGTTTGACCTGAAGCAGTATGTTTTAATTATAGCCATTGCTGAAGATGGATGAATGAGACTCGAGTGTGAACATGGTCAATGAACTATGTTAAAATCAGCTGTTTCTGGATTTAAAGTAACACATTTCAGGTAACAGGTTTTATGATGCTGGGTTAATATGTGTCCTGTAGTCTCCTATGGTAGGGACGTTGGGTATTGTGATTTAACAGTTTGCTTTGCAAAGGCATTTACATTCACTATATATTTTAGCAATAGAATTTTAGAGACTAAGAAAAACTACATTCTCATGCATTTTTAACGGTTTTGGCTTATAAAATTCTAGTTTTCATGACGGAGGTGCGTTTGCATAGTTCTTATAACAATGGTGGATGAAATATTTTTGTTGTGGCAATGCCTTAATTGACCCTTCACAAAGACCTGCCCCTTCATTCAGTTCAAAAGGCAAGTGAACCGATTATTGCTTCCTTTTTTATTAGCTATAGCACAAAATAAACATGAATGAATATCAGAAGATATCTTGTTTTAGCTGCGTGAAGTCATCAAGCTCCCTTTGAATGGTCAATTAAGCTCAATACTTCATAGCAGGGATTTTGGAGCTTCCAATGATGCAAGTATTCAAAGACTTGCCAAATGCATGTCAAAAACGGGTTTGCATATGCATATATGAGCTGACTCTTCATTTATAATGATACAAACTTTTTTAATATTTATATTTGGATACTTTAGACCTTATGTATTACTTTTTTTTTTTTAATTATTAATCCTCAGTACTGTATTTTTACACAGGGGTTTACATCCGTGGCCTTTTTTTGGATGGTGCCAGATGGGATAGGAGAACAAAACGCTTGGCAGAGTCTATTCCTAAAATCCTGCATGACACCATGCCTGTGGTAAGGAGATGTAAAATGTATAATCTCAGTCAAATGGGGCTGACGACATCATGCATAGCCCCTGATGTGGGTAAATATTACACACAGAAATTTAAGTGGCAAGAAAGTCGGTTGAGCAGCCGGTTGAAAAATGTATTAGCCCTGCAAATACTTGCAATTTCAAAAGTTTCAGTGCAGTTCAAAAATATATATTTGCCTGTAGGCAAACAATAACAGTAACTATGGAAACAAGAAGCAGTTTTGAGAGAAAAGATTTTCCAATTTCACAGCAGCAAGCAAAAAATGTTAAATCAAGGCACAATAATTCTAAAAGAAATAATTCAAATGTGCACACTTGGTACTCTTAAATGTATTAAGAAAGCGAATATGCTGATTTTAATGCGGTCACAACACATCTAGAGAAGTGCTTTATTCTCTCTTCAGTTCCAAATAATAATAGATAATACATTTTAAGAGAAATCTGAACTTCAGCACAATCACCCAGCAGGTGGTTTGTCCTGACACCCCATTTTTCACATTTCCTCAAAGAGATATCTTTTCATCACCGCATACTTCAATCAACTCTTGGGTCACTTGAAGAAAGTTTAAGAGGAAAAGTAGAAAATTTGTTTTATATTTAAATGCAAAACATAAATGGAGTTCTGGTTGTGTCTATATATGACATGAATATTATAGCAGGTGAGATTCAAATAGGTTAAGTATTCTTAACAGAACAAACATTTCCATTAATTCTGCCCTCTTTATTCTGCACAATGCACATTGCCAGAATAAATAATGCATTCACTGCTGTTTAATATTCAGACATTTCAGGACAACTCATTACCAAAATAACTTTTTGACAAGAGCTGAACTTAATTAAACATGCATTTGTTACTTACGGTAAAACTTTGAAATGCAAATTTCTTTCGAAGGCCATTATTAATTTCAGCTGAAAGCATTTCATCTGAAACACTGAAAATAAACACATGCACAAGTCATATTAAAACCACCAACTTTTAATATGCCTGTTTGTTTCAGAGGAGGTACATTAAGTGCTACTGATAAAGGGGTTCTAGGGGTTTTTGGTGACGGGCGTCTTTGTTTTTTCAGTTATCTTGGATACCAAGCCAAGGAAAACGGTTTAGATTATCAACAAGGCTAAAATTGTTGATTAAGAAACATTGCAAAAACTAACCACATCTCACTACACATAAACAAAAGAAAATGATAATTATATTTATATAGAGTTTGCATGGAGAGAGAATGAGCAAAGATGAAGCTTCTCATCTACACATATTGTCTATCTGCAGATCTGGCTGAAGCCCATGAAGAAGCAGGACATTCCTGAGCGTCAGTGCTACATTTCTCCTGTCTACAAGACCAGCGAGAGACGTGGAACCCTTTCCACCACCGGACACTCCACCAACTACGTCATTGCAATGAACCTGAATTCAGACGTGCCTCCAGAGCACTGGATCCGTCGTGGCGTGGCCTTGCTGTGTCAGCTTAACTCATAGATACGCTTCTCGTATCCTTCACTTGACTCTATGGTCATCTGTATCTGTAGCTAAATATTTTAGATTTAGAAATACCATCTGTCTAGAGAAAAAAAAAAAAATACTATTTAATAAACACATAAGTCGTCTAATCTTCTAAAAAGAAATAATTAAAAGAAAAATATGTAACTAAAAGATATTAAATTATACATTTAAAAAGATATCTTTTTTGAGAGATTTTTAATGAACACTCAAATTAGGCTTTGCAAACTTTATTTTCCATTTCTGACAGAGAAATGCACAGACAATCAGCAAGAATGGCAAATGTATTGAAAACGCTTTTAACATCTAAGCCGTGTAAACAGAGGATTTGAAAATAAACGTCTTTCCAAACAACTGACAATACTCAAATGTAAGTAAATATCTGGATGGTCCTCTTTTGGAATACACTGTAAAGCATGAGGAAAATCGTCATTGTTTTTATTATCAAGTTTAGTTCTTTGCACGTTGCAACTGAGGTGTTTCATTCAAGCTCCGTTTCCTTTTTCAGTTTAACAAAATGGACAACTTCATTTCACAGAAATACACAGGATTTAGACCTAATCTTTTGACTACTCGGATTAGGTTTGCTCACATGACCCCTAAAACTCATTGGCATTACATTCAAGCTGTGAAAATTAAGTTCTTCAGGGAAAGAGGAAATCAGCTCTAAGTGTTCTCATCTTTCATAACAGAAATGAAAACTAGACACTTTCACTTGTCTCATGCATGTTTCCATCCGATCAAGTACATTTGATAAATGCAAATAATAACGATACACACCCACGAGAACCAATAAATGGATGTCACATGGTGACAGGATAAGCATGAATCACATAACATGCCCCACCAACTCATGACGGTAGAGGATTCAAGCAGCGAACACAGCCAGTGGAATGTGTAGAGGCGACTGCGGGCACAGGCAGCGTTTGTGCGTCATTTTAGAAACCAATATTTGGCACAATCAAAATGTTGCACAATCAGTAAGAATCACATCAACGGGGGACTGGTGAACAAACGTTCTGTAAATTTGATTGTAGCTTCATACAAGTGCGCGTAAGGCCAATAATTGAAATGTGTGCATTAATTTCAATATTAGGAGGGTGTCAACAAATAAGAGTGTTTAAGATTGTCAGAAAAAAGAACATTTTATAATTGGCTAACTTAAGGTTTAGGTTAAAAAAAGGAATGGTTCCCTCAGAAAGCAGGTTTTTAAATGGGCAGTGTAAAAAAGGTGCTGATGTCTCACAATATAACATTCTGAATTTAGCACAAATTATCCAGTAATACCAAACATGTCATCATTAAAATAAAGTAACAAAAGGTGTTTCAAAATGCCAACTTTTGAACAAAAAAAGTATTCAGTAGCAAATCTCCTTATGGGGAAGATAATCATTTCATGAACTTCTTCAACTGTAACAAGATCATTATTTACAACAACTCTATAATTACTATTTTATCAATGAACAAATAGACTTTACAAAGAAAATTGATGTATTCCTTGATTGACAGATAAGCATAGACAGTTGTTCTTCATTTAAAAATCACAGTGTTTTAGCATTAGCTTTAAAACTGGACTTGTTCAGTCACTATTTCTGCTGACCTCATAAATGTGATCGGTCTTATGGCAGCACCGTGTCAGAGGTTATTCAGAACACAGTTGCATACCTATTTCTTCAATACTCAAGAGTTGGCCAAATCACCAGTACAAACGTAGCCAATAATAACAGAAAATAAAAAATAACAATTAAAAAAAAAAAAAAAAATGCGAATGAAATTGTAAGACTGAGGACTCTCCCATTACTATGAACCGTAAATATAGTGTAAGAAACAAACAAGTAGTCAGTGTTGACAACAAAGCACAAACCAATAAAGAAAAGAGCTCAAGTGTGTCGTTTTCAAGATCCTGGCACACAATACTGACCAGTACTTCTCAATAATGAAAATAAAAAACTGCAGAGTTGATGCCAGTTGGACTCTGTTGCACCATATTAGCACGGTTCTGTGCCTGACACTGAGATGGTGTGACACACTAGACATATACAGCACAACACGCCAGTTACGAATGAATGGACTATGAGATACAGCACAAATGAATGAAAAGAGCTAAACATGACACTGAATGAGTGACTGATGAATAGCTGCTTCTCTCTAGGACACAGTCCTACAAAAAAAAAAAAAAAAAAAAAATACTACAATATTAAAGGGATAACCCAAATACTGGGGAGTGCTCCTCATGTGCTGTGGATATGTCTGATTGGACACACACTCAAACAAACAAAAAATGAGTAAAGACAAGAGAGAATGGTCTATAAGCTACAACTACAAAAGACCTTCAAGACGACAAGCAACCGTTTCGAGTGGCCTAGAGAGAAAGAGATGAGAGATGAAGAAATGTAAACATGTTTGTTTGCATGTCCATGTCCACTGTAAGCTACTGATGCTGTCTTTTGAGACATGCCTGCAAGACTGTACCATCACAAAAACAAAGCCACTTTAAGGCAAAGCACGTGTGTGAATGTAGCTGATGAATGACGCCACCCCTGACCTCAGGCTCTGGTTAGAAGCCAAAGTCAAGTACAATGTGATCCTCGAAGATGGCGATCAGCAACATGATCCCGAACCCTGTGAGCATGCCCAAGTTCTGCAGGACAAAGTGACCCATCTCACAACGCTTGTGCTCCTCACTGTCACCATGAAGCATTTCTGGCAACTGAAGAGGAGAAGAGGAATTAAAAATCACAATTTTCCATCGATAGCTAGTGACAAACAATAAGCAAAGACAAAAAAATCAATGCGGTGTCGATTGCAGCATTCGATTTACAGATTGGTTTACATCTTTCGCACAATGGCACATTCTTGCAATGACAATTCAAACGTTTATTGCAAAAACCTTTGTGCATCCTCTTGAATCATACCGGATTTGGATGTCCCACCATTTGTTCGCAATTTAGACAAAGTATGTATGTGTAACAACAATATATTATCCTGCATGCTGCAGATTTAAATGTGTTGGGACAAAAAAAATTGCTTCCATTATAATCAGCAAGGCGTCAACAGTGTAAATAAGAAATTAAGTGTGCAGTGTAGACAGCTTTGTTGATTATAATCATTTAATTATTCATAGAGTTTGTGCTGAACTGCAGGGATCAACCATTATAAAAGTGCAGTGAGTGACAGCTTCCATGATTATAATGAAAGGGCTCTAATACTGTCAATAATACTGTGTATGATTTATTTGAAACTTGAATAATTTAGTTTTTTATGCCGTTTACAGGCCCAATGTGTGTTTTTTGTCTTTACAAGTTCAACTTCTTCTCAATGACATGCATGAGACACTACAAAAGACATGAGACGTGAGCATAATGCTAAAACATCCATCTAGAGCATGTTAACAGAGAAAAACAATGGACAAGCAGTGCAGTGCAATGCAACAACAAGGCCCCTAAGATGGCATGTAATAACTCATTTCAAGCAATCAATAATTACAGCCTTTATGCAGCCCAACTGGCAAGCAAATATTCACATTTTAGTTCTTACCATATCCACTAATGCCACATAGAGAAACATGCCAGCAGTAACGGCGAAGATCCAGCTGGTGACGTTGTGCGTGTACTGTCCCACAGCCGTGCCGATGACCATGCCAACATAAGCCATCAGAGCAGACAGGACATTGTACACAATGGCCTGCTTCACTGACATCCCAGCCTTCAATAAAACGGCAAAGTCACCTGGAGGCAAACACAAAAGTACATAAACAACAATGCCATGCTAAACCTGACAGTAACTGCAGTGAGATCAGGCTGTTCTTCTTGAGTTTTTCTTGTGTTTCAGCAATGCTCCTTGTTCCTAATTACTGAATATATATTGGAGGTTCCTTCGCAACCATTGGTTCTTTATAAACTGCTCTCTGGACCTTTGCTCTGGGTCATCTAGCCCAATTAAATCAGTCAGAGGCAATTAATGGCACCGCAGGGTAGTAAAAATTTCTTTATTATAGCTGTCTTTCTCCAGCCACAACACGACAAAATAAAAAGAGCTGCTCCATCAATTGTTATTAGTGTTTGAGGAATCAAGTCCCATCACCTCCACAGGATGGCAGACAGTAAACTTAAACAACATCAAATGCAAAAAGATCATGTTTATGTTACTGCTTCTCTGGTATTGTAATTTCTGGTTCTTTTGTTTAAACAAAAAAGGGGAATTTTAAAACTAGTGGCCCTCTAGACAGTAAACTCAAAACTTCATAAAAGCTTAACTGTATTTTAAAAGTTGTATGTGCTGCTGTGTTGTATTACTTCACTGTTTGTTTTAACATGAAAAGGAGATGATAGAAAAGAAGCTGGAACTCTTCGTCTTGATGTTGCAGAGTTGATATCAATCGATAATGGATAAAAGAGACCTCACTGGTGGTAAAACCTGAAGACTTGAAACAGGACCACAACATCCTCCTAAAGCTAAGTCTGACCTTTCTCACTGACGTGTTCATTTTTCTGGGTGCCCCTCAAAATCATCTTTCATGCACAAAAAAAAAACATAACAAAAAACACTTCTTTAAATGAATTCAACCACTGTAAGGGTTCAGAAAAATTAAATCGCTCAACAAATAATATTATGCATATTATAAGAAAAGAAGTGTTTTTTTCATTGCGTGCATGTCAACCTGTTGTTTGGGATTCCCAAAGCCAAAATATGAACCCATAATAGGGGCACTCTAAGGCCTGTTCACACCAGAGGCGGGCAGTTACTTGAGTATTGTACACTTTAAGTACACAAACACAAATATTGTACTTTTTTACTCCACTACATTTCTACCAGGGTCCTCAAAGTAGAAAGTTGTTTCTATGTAGCAGCTTTAAAGACGTTGTTTTTGTTCGTCTGTAAGAGTGATTTTATGATTTACAGGTAAAAGCCCATCAGTAACCTGTAAGAGACAGCATCATTTGTTTTCAAAACAAAATATTTGGCCGACACGTAAAGCAGTATTGCTGCTGCATGGGCAGTTATATAGGTCTAGCTATGTTGGTGTAGTTGAGTTTGATTCAAAATGTGGATGAATAAATGAATAAATACACCTTGATGTGAAACTATGCATTGACCGGACATTTACTCATAATACAAAGTACCTTTAAAAGCAAGTACTTCTATACTTTCTCTCAAGTAAAAACTTTAGTTGACGTAACTTACTTGTAATGGAGTAATATTTGACCGGAAGTATCTATACTTTCACTCAAGTAAAGGACTTGTGTACTTTGTCCACCTCTGGTTCACACTAAGGACGATGTTACAAAAAGAATATATTTTTAATAATTAGAGGACAGATATTGTTAATTGCTTTCAGAACGCTTTTTCCAGCTGATGAATATTAAAACATCGACAGCCAATCAGAATCCACTTTAAAAAGGTCAAGCGTGTAAAAAACTGAATTATATCATTGTTTGTTGATGTAAACACTGATGTAGTTTTGTTCTTGGCGTGGACAGGCTTTTACTTTTACTGCACATGCATCTGTCTCTCTACATAATGCACCTGGTTAAGCCACTTACCTAGTTCATGAGGCAGCTCGTGACAGAACACAGCCACTGAAGTACTAATGCCACCTGTAATATTAGCACTGAAAGCAGCACCTGCAGGTGACAAACACAGTTGCTCAGATACAGAAACCAGTTTACTTCAAGACAAACCAATCTGCTAATGCTTTAAATGCACAGAAACTGACCTATAGCAAGTCCATCGCTAAAGTTATGCATGCCATCTCCCATGATCACCATCCATGCTATGCTGGCGATCCCTGCATCTTTCATTTCCTGGTCAGAGTGACAGTGCCCATGGTGGGAGTGACCATGGCCATGGCCATGACCGTGTCCGTTCCCGTGTCCATGCTTTTTTGAATTGGCCTTTGGCCTACTGTCCTCTTCTGTTTTTACGGAGTCCTTGTAGGGGTGATCTGAATCAGAGATGGAGAGTGGCATTTCGCAGGGTGAATCCAAAGACTGCAACTCCGTCATTTGAGTGTCATTGTGTCCAGCTTCACACGTTGTCCCTTCTCCTTCATGAAAAAAAAGGAGTTACTTTAATGTCACAGTATACAAGCTGATTTATTTACAGCACATTGGACTTTAATATATATATATCTATAATGCAGAATTAATTCTGCAAGTTTGTTCTTACAACATTTTAGCAAAAGTTCAGTATACTGAAAAAAACATCTCCAGGATATCAACATTCACAACGTTACTTAAAAGCCAAAAGCGTGCACACAATTGATGAAGAACCGATGAAGACCCACCCTCTGTTAAAGGCTTCAGATGGAGCCACTCGGCATCTGAACGCCTGTTGAGTTTGTGGTCTGACAACTTCCTCCCAATCTTTGCTTGCTCTCCTTTCTTTTTCCTCTGGCAGAGGCTTCCCTGTGAAAACAAGCACCTTTATGAGCACTAGCATCGGAGAATAAAATCCAAGGATGTTTTGCTGCGCACTAAAAGCTCCAGTGTCTGCAGCAATTATGGGTTATATTTTAGTCTTCCGCAGCTCTCAGCTCTGTCAGTCCTGAACAATCATGTGTGAAGTAAAAAGAAGCTTACTTGCCACTTTTGCAAGGTTTCTATCGCCTCTTGTACTGTGTTTAAAGCATTGTGGTGCCTCTCACCCTTTGGTCCCTGTAGTGTTTGAACATTCCAATGCAATGTTCAATGATAAAGAGGAGGTAGATTCCTGCTAGTGCAGTCAGTCCTTTCCAAACTCCATCAAACTTTGTCAGAAAAAACTCGTCGGTTTCTTCCTTTGCAGGTTCTCCGTGGCTGTGATCGTGGCCATCTTGAGACTGTAAGGTATAAGAAAGGTTAGGTTTCTTGGGTTGTGGAATTTGGTTGAATCTTTGCTTGCCCTCAAAGAGTGAACTCACATGTGGGAGTAGATGCAGTAAGGCATCCCCACTGAGGGTTCCCACTGCCAGCGCCACTAGGAAGGTCAAGAGAAACTTGAAGCAGGACTGGTTGAGGATGGGCACCAGAACAACACCCAGCAAAGACAGCAAGCTGATGATGGTGATCGACACAAAGCCCCACATCCAGACCCACACTGCAGAAACACAATCAGCAGCAATGGATTAGACCTGGACTCTTGTCACTGAACTCAAAGAGTTTCATCCAAAGTAAGTCTAGCAACATTAAATATAAGTTTTAATATGATTTAGCAATGATCCTCAACCATTTACACTACGACGGTCTACCCTTATTATTTTGCTGGCAATCTACACAGATAATGAGAATTGTAGATGAGTGAATATACTTTGTATAAAAACAGAATTCTACTAGCACAGGATCACTTGTACCTGAAGATGGTTCATCTTGTATTTCAGTCTCAACGTGGTGATAATGAAGGATGCAGAAGCGTCTGTCTATCTGATAGAGCAGAGCTGGACATAAATAGGTGAACTGCGCTGGAGATATGAGAGAATCCGAGCTCAGTCCATATTGGTTTAGCAGCTCTGTTAAATTCAGACACTGAGGGAGAGACAGACAGAGTTTTACTTTGATGCTCGATTCTCCTTTATTGATTTTTTAACACGTACAAGTAATATAAAATATCACATAAAACATATATAATATTAGTACCAGGAACGTGTAAAATCCAATAGTTAATGGGTGTCTGAAAGTGTAGTTAGCATGGTGGCTAGTTTAACGTCAACTCCTACTTATGCTAATTAATCAAATAACCAAATTAAATTAAATATTAACCATATAAGTACTCATTTCCAATTTCATGTTTACTTGGCTAAAAGTATTTGATTTTTTACTTGCTTAAATATTAAAATAATTTAAATATTAAAAAGGTACTAACTGATGAACAATGCTTAAATACACTTTAAATATTTAAATAACATTTAAATATACTGCATCCTTCAGTAAGGATGGATCAAGACATTAAATATATTAATCTGCAAATATTTAGTAAAAAAGATACATATTAATAATTATACATGCAAATGTCCTGCATATGAAAACATTTCATTTAACAACTTTAACTAATATACTTAAATGTCTGTATAAGCCACTGTTAAATGTCAAGAAACATTACAAAATATCAAAGTATTTAAAAAAAACTAAAACAAAAAAATTATGCAGCAGCAGAAAAGGTGCAGGGGCATTAATCTGTTTTTTTTTTTAACATTGAATGTAAAAAAATTTTATTACTGTACTTCACTGCTGATTTCTAAATTAATAACTATGAATTAGGGCTGCACGATTTTAAGAAAAAACCTAATTTCGGTTTTTCTGATAAATATTGCGATTGCGATGCGATTTTC